>VUQK01004881.1:5308-15520 GCA_015106715.1 Bujurquina vittata | reverse complement strand
ACATTAAAAACATGTCAGCTGGCGGCATTTTAAAAATGGTTTAACTTTGAAATGTAAACTGACATCATAATCACATGTTTCACAAATGATTAATGGGGTTCTTTTTGAGAGAGGGTGGTGTCGGCTGGATATATGAGTGAAGGGGCTTTGGTACACTTGAGAAGTAATTGAAGACGACAAAAATGAAGAAAGCTGTCACAGCTGAGCATCTTTCAGGACGTGACGGTGATGCCACTGGACGGGACATTCTCAGAGTCTGACTTTATGAGGATATGATGTGTCTGATTGGAGATGTTGACACTTGAGCCCATACAATATGGAAAATCAGAGAAAATTACAGGGTGGATAAATAAACGGGTTTCCCGAGTGGGTTTGTAGTGCCTAATTAATTTGAATCAGTGTTGATGTTTTGGATTTTTTTTCCCATTTTGCATACATTACACATTTTCAATACAGTACAAAAAACATGTTTGTGTGGTTATTATTAAACCAGTTACAAACTAATGTTTCGCCAGAACTACATAAGCAAACACAATGACAGCGTCACTGCATATATATTCAAAATCACAGATAGAGCCAGTTTCAATCAGCCTCAGCTGCAGTCCCTCCTCCTTTAGGTACATATCACGCTGCAATGATTGCTGCGAAGCTGTGGCCACCACCAGTGGCAGAGTCCTAAATAATATATAACACAGAGCAGCCTTTTTCTTTAGGAATGCAAAAATGATCCCAACAAAATTCCCAGTGTGGTCCTTCGGGGGTTCTGAGGTTTTTAGCTGTGGACTGTTAATTAGTTAAGAGTTATTATAATATTCACCAGATCCATAGTTGGAACTGAAGATATTAAGTAAACATTGGCAATTCATCAACAAAAAAAATTGTGCACTTTTGTTATAGCTGCTGGAACGTCTCAGTTAAGCACAAGGTGTTTTTTGGCTGCAGTCCATGACTCGAGCTCAGGCTCGAGTCATGCACATGCTGCACATGCTGCACATGCTGCACATGCTGCACATGCAGCGGTCAGGAACTGATTGAGGGTGCATTTGCTTTGCTTTGATGGTCTAATGGCAGAGCACACATTTTCAGCTTCATTTAATTGTGGGAAGTAAAAATTGACATTGAGCTTAAAATTCAATTCATTGTGCAAGTCTAGTTGCAACTGTAATGTGATTACTGAATTTAGTGCAGTGATGTGTTACATTACTGTTACCATGTAACATGATTAAAGTAAGTCATTACACCCAGCACTCGTGTTAAGATTTTTCCACAAACGTACCCAAGTATGGTGTTTATGCCTAAAAAAATTAACCAGTTCAAAATCATCTTTATGGGCATGTCCAGACAGCTGAAGAAGTCCATGAGAAGATGACCTTTAATAGAAGATCACAAAACGCTTAATGAGTTAAGGCTTGTAATTTTTAGAGGCCCATTCACAGAATTTTTTTTTAACTTACCTGAAAAATATTCAGGTCTAAACTCAAGGGAAAGGAAAAGGTGAGTGGAAAAATAAACAAAGTGAATATAAAAACAGTATTAGTTATGTCATATTAAATATGACACTCATGGCCTGACAGCCATTCAACAAACTATAAAAGAAAAAAACATTAGCATTATTTGACATGGTATGTCTGACCTTTGTTATTGCTATGGATGTGGCAATTCTGCAAAACCATGGTTCGTTTTTTTTTACCTGATACATCAGTTTTTAGAGGGGTGACATAACAAAAAAAAGTCTAGAATAAGCTTCATCATTTGACTGTGATTGGATCACGAGCAAAAAGTACATTTGATTATTCTGACGTATTTCCAGTTCACTCCCTACCTGAATGACCTTTAAATATTACAGCTTCTACCAGACGATCATTGATTAACCAGGCATCAACAGCTCCATCATGGCCATACAGTACAGGAAGACAGAACCGCTATATGACATGATGACGGACGTTTGCATCATGGATGTCCAGCAGGATCAGCTTAGGCATGCTGTTCATGTCAGAGTGAGCAACACAACCACACTGGCTCACCTGAGAGAAATGCTGGTTGAAGAATGGGATGCAATCCCACAGCAGTGCGGGAACAAGCTGGCGAATGAATAAATTGCTAAACTGACATAATGTCTCGTTTCTTCAGACTTCAATGATCCAATAAGCAACATCAAACACGGTTCAATAGCAGAATAAATGAGAAGTTTTTCATTGGTGCAACTCACATACTCAACTCTGCTGCTCAACCCACAAATGCTTTTTCCTTGCAAATGTGGCTCCATTTAAGTACCAGTATAAGATTTATTGCCAAGAAACCCAGATAACACAGAAATGATTCAGAAGTTACCTTACTTTTTGTGCTAACTTTAGTTTAAAATCTCAGCATCAATTGGCATCTGCCCCTTAATAATATGGTCTGACATACATGAACATGAGCTCACAATATAACCTATTAAACATCAATCTGCTAACAGTGATTATCAGCCAGGCATATCACTCTTCTTTAACAAGACCCTGAGTGGTTTTAGAAAGAAAAGGCCTGTTTGTTTGCTGCAACAGGCTCCAGAGCCTCAGGCTGTGTTTACTGCTGACAATATCTACATAGCAGAATAAGTATAATGGGTTCCTGAGTGATTTGGAAAAGGCTGCCAGAGAGACAGGCCTTTTTTTGTGCGTGGTTGTTTGTCTATCAATTAGAGTGTCGATTAAATAAATGTGTTTGGGCTCCATCTTGCCGCTGGCAAAGAACAGAGCTGTCTAGAGACACACCTACAGGAGGTTCCCAGCCAAAATCACTTTCAACACATTCCCGCTCAATAAACATGATCACACAGAGATACTGGGCCCTGTTTGGGACTTGGAAATCTAACAGCCAAACCACAGACTGACATTTTGTTCCATGAAACAGGGAGCTTAGCTGAAAATCTGCTGTGGTACATTCGCTGGAGCAAAGATGGCTTTAGCTGCAATGCAATTACAGACAAAACAAACATTTCAAATGACTGATTGAATTCAGAACAAGAAACAAAAAAAAAAAACCCTGACAGTGCCTCAGCTTCCTATCAGGATTAATACCAAAATCAAAGCAAAAATTAGAACTTGATGATTAACCGAGATGCCAATATATTAAAGACGTTAAAAGAAAATGTGAAATTCAGCAGATACATGAGGGACAACCGGAGCTCTGAAACCCGAGACTCCTTCCAAATTTAAATTCTATTACACGTTGTGAATGTCAAACACAAAATAACAATTAATGTCACTAATGTCTGCTCACTGTGTGAAAGCAGCCCATCAGAACCATATTAGGGGAACTACATTTCTACCTCTGACCCCTTTGTAAAGTTTTTGTGGTGGCTGTGAAGCCATATTTAACTGGATGTCACAGAAAGCACCAGAATCTCAGCAAAGGCAAAACAAAACTGAACCACACTCATGGACTAATAGCCCTTTATCCTTGCAGCACTCTCAATTTGGGGAAAGACACACAAGTGTTGACTCTGGTGTTTTTGCTGGATTTGTTCAGTGGTGGGAAATCTAAAATGTCACCCATAGCTGATCTCTTTTACAAGACAGTGTGGGAGATCACTTTTTATTTTCTTTATAAGTACAGTGAGGACCAAGAGCTTCAAAGACTCATGCTCTAGCATGCATCCCTTGCTGGACCAGGTACCAAAACATAAAGCAGAGATGGAGCATAAAGTCATTCATCGTTAAGGTCACCATTAAACCGTCACCAACTATTATTTGCTGCTTTATTGCTTTCCAAAAGTGTCTCATACAGAAACTCCAAGAGCCTTTCCTGCAACTGTCCAGCGCCGCTTCACTAACGAAATGCATGAATTAAGTCAAGAGGAGAGATCAGCGTGTTGACTGTGTGCACAAAGACAAGCTGTGAGGTACGAGCCACTCAAGGTCAGAGCCGTCAGAGAGGTGTTGAGATGTGGACAGACAGTCAGGTCTTACCCTCTAAGACAGTGAGCTTGGCGCTGGTGTTGATCTCTCCCACGCTGTTGGTGGCTGTGCATTCATAGATGGCCTCATCGCGGTGGGTCCTCAGCGGCTGGATACGCAGCACTGAGCCTGAGCCGTCGTCAAACTCAATCACCTGAATCAGACGGGGGTGGAGGGGTGACAATGTCAGGGAAATTTCCATTTGGATAGATATATAAAAAGCATTTCGCTCATAGCTCGTCTGAAACAGCTTCTCAGAGCTTTAGTATCCACTCATTATGAGCTCGGCCCGCTAAAATCAACAATCTTTATGACTGTTATAAACTGAAAGTGAGACAACAGATTCCGATTTCAGGTGATTATTACATTTTTACACTGTCGGGATGCTTTTAACGTCACTGCATTTACCTTTAACTCAACCAGCAGTGGCAGAGATACTAAGTAACCCGTTCGCGTCATTAACCCCGCGTTTGAACTTCTCTTGCGCTCAAAGCCTTAAAATGTTGAATATTTTACATTCACTTGCTCACACAACTGCAGGAACCACTTACACAAAAAGTAGCCTTTTTTTTTTAAACTTGCTAAAATGGGGTTTAATTAATTTTATATCAAGACTTTTTTAAGATAAAAAAAACCTCTAAACACTTCTCCATTAAAACAATATCCAGTGAAAGCTTGCAGCTGTGTACAATAATCAGCCTCTAAATATCTTTCTTAACCACTTTGTCCTCAGCACCACTCAGGAGACACAAATCAGAAAAAAATGACATTCAAACAGCTTAAATCCTATTTATCTTTTTTTTAATATACTATAATATATATATATATATATATATATATATATAAATAATATTCTAGTCAGTGATTTTTTTAGTTTTTGATGCACTGTATTTTTTTTGTTAACTTTATGTTTATTTGTATTGAGTAGTTATTGCTGTGTCATGTGGAAGTTGCACATTAAATCACATGAAAATAAATTTTGTTTACTGAGGAAGTTGTAAGTCATGCACGGATCAACATTCTGTAGACGATTTTGGACAAAAACTACAAACTAACACAAAAAAGGTTTTGCATTTTTTAAGCTTTTATATTTACATGCCATGCACTGCGTAATATCCAGCTCAACGGTTCAAGCAGCTCACTAGGAATGTACCCAAAGCTCCCGATGACCACTGCAGCACCAGGAGTGGGAATGAGGGGAGGGGGGAAATCTGGACGATAACGTGGACATTAAATATTAAAAAGAAACAAGTGAACAGTGCAGCAGCTCAAAATTGTATTTAATTTCTTCCCTTTTTAATAGCAAGTTCACGGCCATTCTGATCATCTCACTTCACCTTCTGTTTGGTGTATAAATAGAAACAAACCAAACCATTAAAAATGTTCCAAGTTGTTAAAGTTTAAATACAGAGAAAGCGAGAGGGTGAAAACACGAGTGCTTGGAATGAGCTGAAGGACAACAAATGTGATAACAGACTTGACTGGATATCAGGTATGTGAGGGCTTTAGAAATGTCAGAGAGGGCTGTGGTTAAGAGTCGGGGTCACGGCACTTCCGCCCCTCCGAAATGAGTGTGACCCAACCAGCTGACTGGCAGAAATCACATTCCTGTTCTAATGAAGGAAGTGCGGAGCTGCGCTCTCTTCCGGCCTCGGTAGGAGGTCGATCCAGTTTGAGTAACACTTAGCCCAAAGGAGAATCCTTCCCATTACTCAGCATGATACGAGACAGTTATAGAGCCAATGTACAGAAGCTGAATTATTTCATAATAATAAGAGCTCAACTCCTGCATGCAAAGAGTGGGCTTTTTTACACACGGGAAGTGCAGGAAAGACAACCTCACAGTTTTCCAATTAAAAAACAGCTAAGGGAGTCAACGAGTTTCAAGCAGACCTGGAAACTTATAGAAGAGATTCAACGATAGACAATGTTTTTTTGTTCTGTTTTTTCTCTATTCCAGGAGAGTTACCTTAAAACTCTGAATCACCTGTACTGCACTGACTCTGAACCTCCTCTCTCTCACTTCCTCCTGCTCAGCCTGAATCCGTTTTTTTGGGGAGGCAGGCAGGAGGTGCCTTTTCCTCGCTTACCACATTAATGATGGATTAACTCACCTAATCTGCCCGATTTTGAAAAAACGATTAGACTCTATTACTTCTCGAATGTTACTTTTCATCACAACTATTTATCTTAACAGCTAGCATTCTTATCTAATGCTACACACCTCAGACATGTTCTCAGGTTAAAAAAACTTTTTTTTGTTGGATGAACTGAACTCAGACGTTATTTTACCCAACAGAATATTAACAAGAGGAAACATTTTGCATGTTAAAACCAAAATAAAGCCAATATGCAGAAAACACCTGCACGCCTTTTACTGTTTAATTACAGCTAATTTAATTTGAAGAGACACTCAACAGTCTGCATGTCTAAATAAATTATAAATATTAAACATATAGTCAGGTAACTGTAAAACATAGGTTACCTGACTATAAATATATGTATATATATATATATATATATATATATATATATATATATTCATTTATTTATTTATTTAATTTTATTTAATTTTTATTAAATTTTTTTTGAAGAAAATTTCTGAAAACATTGAGAATATGCAATGAAAAATCAAGGTTGCTTTCTGTGTTCCAAGACATTTATTATTAGAGTATTTATGGGCCTTAATTAAAGTTTTTTTTTTAAGTAAGAAATAAATCAGACTGAATAACAGACTGCAGCAGTTAAAAGACAGGGGGAGTACTGGACCATCTCCTCATACTGGGAGGTACTTCCCCCCCACACACAGGGTAGCCATCAGTTTGAATAATGCTGAGCAGACAGGTGGAAGATAATTCCTATTACTCACAACGACATGAACCAAGTGTCTCAGTCTACGCGGGACTCATGTTGAGTCACTTCACTTGAAGTCATTTGGGTTGGCTGGCAGCTAATGAGCCTTCCTGCTGCTCCGGAGTCCTGCAGGAAGGCTTGTACAGTCCTATTTATTAAGGTTGTACTGTGTGTGTGTGTGTGTGTGTGTGTGTTAATGCAGCTGCATGAATAAAATTTCTACCGTCTGGTCAGTGCTTCGGTATATTCTATAGAAAACAGTTTGCAGCTCAAAAAAAAAAAATATCCGTCAAAGTTCATTTGTCACAAGCTACATCTATCACCAACGTACAAACTTGTTCATCAATTCAAAAAACAAGCAGAACTCACAGGGTGTCACCAGAATCAGGGAGTACCCTGAAAAAATATTCATTTGTCATTCTGTTTATTAGCACTGTTCATGTGTGGCAGATGTTCAGACGTACCGTGTGCACTGCAGCCCACAATCTAAACTTCATTTTGCTAACGTGTTAGCCTATTAATAGCTCTGTACCAAATCAAGAGGTACTGGATCAATATATATATATATAAACTCAGCCAACTTAACTCCAAACATTACATTTATTTTCCATCTTCATTCCAGTCAAAAGTTATAGCGATGCTAATCCAGCCTCTGTGGATGGAAAGTTCTTCATTCAAAGATATCAACAAACAGCAAATATTAAAAGTAGAAGAATGATTTTCTTCTAAAATGTACATTTAAAAATAGCAACAAAGTAAAAATGAAAGAACAACAGAGGGGCTTTCTTAAAAAAGCTCTGCATATTTGATCTTTTTACAGCGTCTTATTCACTTACACATTTATCTAAATTACACTGAATCAAAATGTTCTTATTAATGTTTTTAATACCAATACTGATAATCAGGGTAACTTTCTGTTCACTAAATTGTTCATAATTATACAAGCAAATAAAAGCGCATGTTTAATACTTAATCAAAAAGCTTTTGAGTTTGTCATTAAAATGTAGTAGCTGTTCACAGAGATATGAAAATACATGTTTTTCTTTCCACTAAAGGAACAACAGTGGAGCCAGTTAACATGAATAATTATGAACCTTGCTGGTACATCAGTACATCTTTCGGCTTTGAGTCATCTGCATCTGAGGACAAACGTGCGCATCCAAAAAGTTTAAAAATGTGTAAAACTCATTCAGGAATAACTGTCATAAGTTTTAAAGTAGGAAGGATGTGTGTATTAATATCCAAGGGGGGTTTTATTGACTGCATTTGACCCATCAGAGGAAGAACTAACTCCAACTATAAGCCAGATATAAAAACGGTGCCTTGAACTCGCCGTCTTTCTAGAGGAATTGGAGCCCATGCGAAAAAAAAGATAAAAGATAGCCACTATAATGTCACCCACAGATTTATGAAGCATTAAACAGATTAATTTGTCTGTTTCTGGTGTTTAGGAACTGCATCTGACGCTCACAATATTCTCCAGGGTTAGCCTAATTTCATCATCTGTAATAAATGCTGCCTCTGGCTTCTGTTGGTATAAGTACGGCGTAGAGATGCAGCTTAATTTCATTTAGGGATTTTAGTTTATCTACGAGTTTGTTTACATTGTTGTTTGGGCTCTTTAAACATTTCAATCTATATATTTGCAGCATTGATTGCTTTTACTTACTTTCAGTTTAAAATGTATTTTATTTTTAGTGTTTTGAATCTTTTTGGAGGTAGCACCCCAATGCACCGAGCACAAGAAAATAACAGTCCTGCACCTAAAAGTTGCACATTAGGAGGTTGGAGGGGTGACGATGGCATAAATTTTGTCAGTTTGTCAGTTTGTCAGTGAGGAGAGCGTAATCCAGTCCTGCTGGGACCTTTGCTTTTTTTTTTTCCACTTTGGCTTTCACTCTTCTTTTAGCTTTAGGCACTGAATTGCTTGTTTAGGCTAAAGAAGAGGTTTACCCATTAACCACAGTAACGGTACACTAAAGGACACCTAATAAGTAAATGACCTGCCCCAGCATGATATAAATGGTCTATTTGTATAGCTACTTTCACACAACGTTGTGTAGCATTAGCAGTAGGGGAATCTTCCCATAGATGCCCACTGCTGTCTGTTAGAAAGAATGATTTGAGACACTGATGCCCATCTTTGACATACAGTCTATGTTTAACTGTAGGACTCTCCTGTTGTTGTGAGGCAACACTGTTTACCACTAATCCACAGTGCTGCTTCCATCTGGCTTCAGATATCTTTAGGCTCTGAATAAAAATGGCATTCAGGGCTCTCGGGAAGTTGTGCACATTTGTTTTGCTTTGAGAGACGAACAGCAGTGAGAAATTCAAAAAGGAAGTCATTAGTCGCACCGTTTTTCTGTCTAGTTTTCTTGAGCACAACACACGGTTTTCAGCAGAGGAGTCGAGAACCTCTTTTCCAACGATTCAAAGTGAAAAATAAAACTTTGATTTTTGAGCTTTGACTGTTTGCTGCTCTGTTGAACAAAAGGACACGCACTCAATTCAAATTTAACTCAGGATCTTAAATTTTAAAAGCGTCACTTAGAACAGACATTTGATGGGAGAGATGCTTTTGCGGTTTTGAGTGAAGGCACTCTAACATACACACTCTGACAGCCTATCATGGTGCTGGCCATAGCAGGTTATTGGGGTTTGTAACCCACAGACCCCAAAATCTGCCCTTCCTGTGATTCAGAGACTTTTAAAGCGACTAAAATAATTTGCATAATAAATAAATAAAATAATTTGTGGATTGTAAATACACCACAAGCCTACAGTTTGGCCTACAGTTCAGATAAAGACACATCCTGCATATGTTCTATGAAATGACAGCACATAACCTGTGCTGCTCTGCACCTTCCTCCCTCTTTCTAACACACAAATGCAGAGAGGTAATGAGCAGTGAAGGTGTGAGACAAGGAGGTGTTGCACATTCAAACACTTCAGACACGGAGCTTTGAGGCCAGCTCACGAGTTGTACCTCAAAGCGCTGGGAGCTGACTTTCTTCCCCTTCTTCATCCAGGTGATACGAGGTTTGGGCTCACCCACCGCCTGGCATACGAACGACGCCACTCCTCCCGAAATCCCCGTTTGATCCTCGGGGGACTTGATGAAGCTGGGCATGCCTAAGGAAGAGGTAAAGAAACGAGGATGAGGGCAGGAAGAGGGGATAACCAGAAACAGATGAAAAGCCCTGACAGAGAAACAGCTGCAGGCGAGTCACAGGGATTTTACATCTCTGTACCTGCTCCAAGTCTTGCAATAACAATATGTTCTTTCAAAAGCTGTTTCATGCCTGTAGCCACACCTAGCAGTAAAAACAGCCGAGCACCATCCTCTCCCTAAAAATCAGCAACATCCGTCAGTCTTATTAATAGTGGCAGATGTTGCTGATTTTAAGGGAGAGGATGG
>VUQK01004880.1:30092-42389 GCA_015106715.1 Bujurquina vittata | reverse complement strand
CTCTTCTTTCATTCACAAACTCATGCTGGCTGACCCACATATTCCTCCATTTATATCCACTGCTTGATTTTCTCTCTCTCTCTCTCTCTCTCTCTCACACACACACACACACTCGAGAATTCATTCATTTTTAATCTGCCGTTCATTCAATCAATCACCTATTCACTGGTTGTTTCTTGACTAATTCATTCATTCATCCATTATTTACCTTCTTCCTCTTATACACTGACTCTTTCTCATTTATTAATTCTTTAGTCATGCGTTCACATATTAAGTCATTCTTTCACTAAAGTATGCAGTGGTCTCTCAAATATTAATTTGCTCATTAATCATTTATTCAACATTTATTGGCTCAGTGACTGGTCAATTTATCAGTTCTTGATAAACTGATGCTGCTGCAATGATATTGATCCAGAGTCACTGTGGAGGTAGTTTGATGTCTGTGAAACTATTAAACTGTGGTTGGGATGTGAGTTAAAAATGACCTTTTTTCATTTTCAGTTAAACTCAGGATTTATTTGAATGCCTCACAAAGGCTGCTTATTGATAAATAACTACAATATCTACCAGGTTGTAAATTTATTTTAAAAAAACAATACCATTAAAATTAATTTGAGTGCATTTCGGTGGAAACGGAAAATACTGCCCGGTGACATAGATAAGATTTTTAATAAAACTGGTCTGAAAGGAAACCTAGTATCATCTGCACAGATTTACTTAATTGGGCAGTGAAAGGCTATAAAATTCAGCGTAACATCTACAGGGACTGTGCTGAGATAAAAACACAGACCTGTGGAGATATTCGAATAATATTAAAATGACAGGACAAATATAATATCTTCTTAACTTTTAACTAATTCTCTGTGGTTATCTGCTTGGCAGTCGACCTTCACTCAGTAGTTTCTGTGCAGCAGATAGCATGTACAGAGGCTCTGTGGCCCACACAAATAAATGCAGCGGCTACAGGGAAAATCAACAAATCAACCATTTGTTAACAGTAAAAATTAAATGGAATTTTCCATCAGTTCAGTGGTAGCTTTTTAAATCTGCCAACTGCTGAGTTTCACATCTAACGAAGAGGCAGAAAACCATGGCTGCATAAAACCAGGAGTTGGCTGGAGGGAAAAAGGATTTACTGTTAGTGGCCTGAGAAGTAAAACAAAAATCCTGAAAGAGGACGCTGTGGTTTCTCTGCATAATCCAACAGACGTCAGTTAAAGCCTTCCAAAATAGCTGCGTGGACGGAGCCCAAGGAAAATGAAACTGTGAAGTGCCTCGAACATAAAGACGGTTTTCACCCTCAGAGGTACGAGCGAAGCCAAAACTGGTAACAGTTGTCTGCTGGGAGAACTATTTCCACGTCACGCTATTAACAACGTGCCCCAGCATTTGCAAAATCAACTTCCAGATATTTAAAAAAAAACATAGCAGCTTTGGCATCTTGACATATCATTAACTGATCTCAGATCCGTGAGAAAATACCCAAATACACCAAATGAAAGCCACTGAAAAGAACTGTTTCAGCTGCATTTTATGGTTCCTGCTGCTTTCATGTCAAAGGTGCAAAGGCCACAACTATTTACCTAAAATTTGCTGGGAAATCATGCCGTAAAGCATCAAGCCCAGCCCACGCCAAACCTGATCTTGAGGGTATTAATTTGCATGAATCAGCAGAGAATTTAAAAAAAAAAGAAACAGAGTTCGCACCTCAAAAGAAGCCATCAAGAACACACTAATTAAAGCCAAATTGGATAGGATCAGCAGAGAGAGAGAGAGACGGAGCAGGAAGGCATGATAACAAATTATCTGAATGAGAGGTAAGGGAGCATAAATAAATTAAAACCGACCTGCTGCAGTAAATGAAATCAAAAGGAAAACAGAAACTGTGGAAGCGAGTGGGAGGGTGTGTGTTGCATGTAAGAATGTGTGTGATCAAAGAGGGGAGAGGGGAGCGAGGGAGGGAGGCTGCGATGTGCCACTGACGGAAGCAGTCGAGCAGTTTGGTTAATCACGCACCCTCAAGTTTGCATTCAACAGATATCTGCAGAAGCTGGAATGAGCAGTTGTTTGTGCCAACATGGCAGCTGAAGGGAAAACCTAAGCAGAAACGAAGGCACACAAAGGTGATCATCCCAATGGTTAAATGCAAAGTTTCATATCACACAGCTTGCAATCAACAGGACATTCCCCCATGCATGGCATTTAGCCCACAAAACATAAGAATACAGTGGAAACACTCACTGCTTTAAAATAGCCCATAGTGATGTCACTACATTTCTGGCTTTCCCAGCTAACATCGCAAAACACCCCCAAAAATATTACCTAAACTTCAAAGTATAAGCAAAAACCAGTGAATTCTCACGCAAGTGCTTTTTTTTTGAAAAAAATTACTTTAATTTCCAGATTACTTGCTTGCTAATTTTCTAAAGCTTTCAGCTGATGTGGTCCACATTATTTATTTTTTTGTGTTGGGGAAATGTTGTGGATTATTGTATTAAACAAGTTGAGCAGTAAACTGTTCCTGACTCAGAATGTTTGGGTTCTCTGCAGTATTTTTCTTTTTGCAAACCAATATCAGTTTTTGTGAAGAGCTAATGAATGCTGAGGAGGAGAACGATCATGCTCTCACTGCCAGTGACGTAAAGAAGAAGCTGGTAGTTTAGTTTTGCATGAAGTGAAAACAGGAGGGGAAGCAGCTGGCCTGACTACACAGAGGTAGCCTGAGAACACCATCTATGGCTCCTTAAAAATTATTTCTTATTTGTTTAAGTTGACACTAAAACAAAATGCAAAAACAACAATTGTTGTGTCATTTGATGTTACGTGTGTGACTATTTCTTGGCTCCGAGCAGTTAACTTGGGGTTGGCAGTTGTTTTGTTTGTTTGTTTGTTTTTCATGCAGGCATGAAAGTGGTCTGAAGCGTCAATCTAGCTCTCTGCAATAAAAAAAAAAAGTGTTATTCCTAAAATCTCAAAATTCTGTATGTCTACTTATGCTTTTGTTTCATTCCCGGGACTGTAGTTAGGGGAAAGGGATTTTGTTCATGGTTTACTGCAGCAAAAGTCAACTGTGACTTGAAGCGCGACACACAGTGTTTACTTCAATGTCTAACCAAAACCACAGACTTTCCCAACCTTAACAAAAGGCCCTAAATATTTTCTTTCTTACATCTGACCCTGCGTGGGTCTCAGGGCTCAAACCATCCACATTCAACCCCGTACTGCGACCATGCCGTGGCAAAAGGAAAAAGAATCAAACAGTGAAAGAAAGAAACCAAAAATTCAAATCTATGAACATAATCCACATTCTAATTACATTCCCGTCACATTACTGAGAAAACTAATTAGTAGTATCCAGAAATGGACTGTTGCATACTTCAGTGACAGTGATTCATTTGTTGGCCAGCTGCTGCTTTAAATTAACTTTTGTATAAAACCCTCTCAGCGCCCTTTCTGTGTACAGTGACTGCAGTCCATAGAGAGGTGAGAGGCACTGTGCGCACCTTGAAGTTTCCTTTAAAACTCTACCTCAGCTAACCAGTATGTAATTCAAGCTTTAAGCAAATTAAGTTTGAGATATTTTGTGGGACCTGATGAAATCACTGTGAAACATCTTAAGCATCTAAAATTTTCCCAGTCTACATTTTTACAAAGATTTGAGGCAGCAACAGGTAAAACACACGACCAGAAAACCAATAAGAATACAATCACCAACTGTGCACTGCTGCTGAAGCAAACCACCCACATCAGCCATTCACGTGTTCGTTATCTCTAACCAAACCAGTGACCTTCTTGGTGTGGGATGATAGTGGCAAACGCTGAGCCACTGCGTAATCCCACCTACATGATTTAAATGCATTAAGTTCATTCATACACAAAGATGGACCGTGCAAGGGGAAAGAGGAGAGGAGCTCGTGTAGGAAGTGACAGATGTGAATTCTGACATTGATGGAGAAAAAAGGAAAGAAAACTGATTTTGTCCTGAAGGGAGCCAAAGACAACAATGAAGCAGTGAGCAGGAACTCCAGCCACTGTTCCCTGCAGCCCCTGTGTAAGCAGCAACAATGACACAAGTTCTCAGATCCTTTACTTGAATAAAAGTAGCGAGAGTGAAAATACACCACCTCTTCCAAAGGTTAGTTCCAATGTAATTACACATTTATTATTAGAAGAAAGTATTTAGCATTAATAGTGTCAGATTTTACACCTTGAATATACAATTTTGAGTGTATTCCCATACCTGATAATGAAGTACATCTCGTTTTGCATATAAAATCTTTACATTGCAAAGATGTAGAGCTGTACATCAACATTAAAATTGCCTCATGGATTGTTCTTCAGAATCGGTGTCCCAAACAATTAGAAGTGATGAGAAACAGCCAGATTAAGGACAAGTTTTCAAAGTTTAATTGACGAATGTCACAAACACTAAACCTCAAACGTGGGTCATTCACCTTCTCTTTCAACCCGTATTTTGTATAAGTGGGCACAGAAATAATTTCATATCTACACATTGAATATTACTGCGTGCCAATCTGCACCCATCTGCAGTCTCACCTCCGACCTCTTCCACTTACGGTAACACTCATCCGAGCGTCCTTGCATGAATTGGTACTACATCATTATGGTACACATTTACAAATCAAACATTTGCATGGATCAAGATGAAGTGTGTGTGTGTGTGTGGGGGGGGGGAGATCTTGGTCTTTGCAGACCATGAAAGTGACTCATCTTCATGTAAGCAAGTCGAGCCCTGGCATGCTGATTGGTTGTGTACAGCACACACACACACAAACACACACACGCACACGCACGCACACACACACACACACACACACACACACACACACTCTCATACATATACACACAAATGCATGCATGCACACCCAATGAGCTATACCCCAGGCCCTTTAGAGAGAGCATTAGTCACTCCACATAAAAGCATCTAGTCACTCCAAAGCAGGAGAGCAGAGAGAACGAGTGGGAGATGAGGTCTGTAGAGGTCTGGACATGGCAGCCATTTTCCAACGTGTACAAATGGTGCTCGGGCAGGACAAAAGCCGAGAAAGCTTTAATGTTACAGAGCCGGGCTCAAGTTTACATAATAGTGATCGATACAACAGGAGACGCCCCCTGATCCAGGCTCATCTGGGATTTGCGTTTTCCCTGTCCACACTGAACTGGACTGACCACAGGGTGAAAGTTGAGGTCATCTGACTGTAATTGATGTTGACTCCACACGTGGCGCTTACATAACTGTATATTATTTATCGCCTTTTAATATTAATGGTTGTTAGACCGTCCAGAACGAGCTGAAAAGCTATGCGAATAAAAGGTGTGTTTGCAGTTCTGCGTAACTCTCTGATCTGATTTGAATTCAAGCCTGACTTCAGTTGTCTTTGTTCAGCAGCACCACAAGTGGGTAATATGCTCTGCATCTGAAATGTCTGTTAGATAATGGTGATGAACTACTTATTGACAGTGCTATCAAACAGTGTAAGATGTAATCGTTGAAACATTTTGTAAAGCTGCTGGTATCTGACAGACCAGGAAAAATGCAGAAACGCATACAGGTTCTGGAGGAAAGCAGAAGAGAGATTATTAGTATTCTAGACTGTGCGGCATTATATTGTGGGTGATGAATACATTTGCTGCTCGGTGCAGTGAGATTTCTAACTGCAGACACACGTTTTGTAGGACAAGCCACTAAGCCGTAGCAAACCACACAGGGCACAGATTTCTAATTAATGTACAGTATATGTAAGATGATTATTGCTTAATCCTAGGAGTGCACGAGGCACTTTTTAATAAATGCATCAGAGTTTTTACACGCAAAGGATCCATCAGTGTGTGCTTCTGATCAGTTTACCGCATGACTAGAAGTTGTTCTACTCTTAAGAAATAGGGGAGATTTAAGGGTCTCAAATATAAGGAGAAAACCTTTCTTTATCAAACACCACATGGCAGGGACATAATGTTACAACTACTGTAAGGCACCTACATGAGCAACACTACTGAAAAAATACGTTAGTTTCAGAAATGTCTGTGACATTAATTCTTTCTCCTCTCTGAGTCGTTCTTCCCTAGGCTGTTTTTAACTTTGTCCTGCTGCTGCCTGTTGCTTATTTGCTGTATAAGTGATTGATGAGCGTAATAAAACCATGGAGACAATTGGCAACTTTTTGTGGATAAATCAATTATCTAAAAGAGGCTAGAAAGCCAAGTATCAATGCAGAGTTAATAATAATTCTCTGCAACTTCTGAATGCGCGTTGCACACAGTAAATTTGAATCAATAGAGAACGTGCGCGGCTTTCGGTTTTCATATAATATTCCCTATCATTAAATTAAATACATAAAGTCTAGCAGGCTTAGTCTCCAGAAATATTAAGAAACTCCACCACACTGCTGCTTTAATGTGATTAGGTCTACATCAAAAGCCACTATATCTGTTTTAACATGTTATGCTGCTAATGCTGAGGCTGCATGATGCTTCAAAATCCCTTGATACAAAGCTATAGTTTATATATATAACGAAATGCAGACAATGACAGTACATTAGTATGATGCGCTGCCTGACCCCCCAACACCACCCTGCCATCAGGTTTTGCTCATCCTACACACACAGGTCCTTGGTGAAGAGGAAAGGAGAATGTGTCTGTTATCTAATATAATCATGAGTAGCTTGGGGCAGTTTCAACAGTGCACTTTAATTGCAGGTCTGACTTCCACTGATCCAACTAAATTCATGAAAGAAAGGGAAAATCCAATTAATCACTGCTTTCTTCTGGCAAGCAAACGCACTGACAGGAACACAGTCAGAGTCATACGTCTCTAAAGTAGTGCAACAATTTGTATAAACTTTATTAAAGAAGGAAGAGGAAAGCACATAATAATGTGTGTGGACAATTTCATGCCTAAACCCACTAGCTGACATATATGCAGTGCATTTCAGTCCAACACCTGACAGGCTTAGAGCGAGTGAGATAAGTAGATCAATTAAGCCTGATGAGCACTATGGCAGTACTTGGACCCCTTTAATAACATTTGCATGTAAATCATGAAGACCTAGCTCACGAGACAGTCAGGTTTGCCTGGGTTTGTTTCTTGCAACTGTTCAAAGCCACCTGCTTGCTGCAGCTCTGTATATGGTCAGGATTTCAACAACTGGAATGCAAGTCATTTATCTTGTGAATATGAACAAAAAACAGCAACTTCAAAGACCATTTGAAAAAGTTAATTATGTTTTACTATTTAGCAACCTTTCTGTAGATAATACTGACTTTTTATGGTGAGAAAAATTATATGAGCATTATCTGCTTTTCTTTGCGCCACGTATCACCTTTTGTGGCTGATATCACAGTTGCATCTTCCCAGAAAGTAAAGAATCTTATTGCACCTTTAGGGTATAATGGCTTGTCACTGTCGCAGTACACTCTAAGCTACTGCTGTGTACACTTGGCAGGGGGTGCTCAATTGTGCTCTTGTGGTTTCTAGTCTTGATCTTAGTCTTGCAACTCAGGTAACAATTTTTGCACTTTGATGCAACTGTACAAAAATCAGTCGATTAAAACAGGTGACAGATTGTTTTTGTCACCACTGTGCCACAGATATGCAAGACCGATATAGAATGAAGCTTGCCAAAAACAAGGAAGCTTTTTATTTTAATTAAATAAGGAAGGAGTAAAACCTTGAAATGTAAGTGTAAAATATATGTTTTGCCTATTTTTTTTTCCTTTGTGTCCAAACAGCCTGTCTGCTTGAATAGCAAGAATTTCTAGAAAAAATGGTTAATTTTTTTAACTGCTTTGAACATATATCTTCCTTTTTTGGTAATCAAAAGGTTATGTAAAGTTATCTTAAAGAGGACATATCATGCAAAATCAATCAATCAATCAAAATCATCCATCCAAAATCAATTTTTAGCCCTTAAACACATTTTTTGTGTACTTTGAGTGTCTAGCAGTGCAGGAAATTTAAATGTATTCTCTCCTGGTGCTGCATAGATATCTTTATATTCTTTTTGGGTCATATTTTTCTGTCTGTTCAGTTTTCTCTATTCCTTGTTAAGTTTTCTTGTCAATTACGTCACAGTCGTTGCTGTGGAACTGGTAAACAAGGTCATGGACGTCCGGCTAACCAATTTTGTGAATCCACCATTTTTTTCTCCAAGCGATTTTGTAGTCCAAGTTCAGTTATGCCAAAGTTGCAAGTAGACAAGTCAAAATGTTCGGCTGCTGGGTGTATTAACCCACACAATCCCTTACATTGCCCCCCGGCATCAAAGCCCCTTCGAAGTGCCTGGTTCTCTGCCGGTAGCTAATTGTATCACTACTATCGCTGCTAACTACAAAAATGGCCGAGTGGAATGCTCTGCGACCTGGAGGGGGGCGGGGCATGAAAGGTGTCATTCACATTTATAGAGACTGCACCAAAACGGGTTGCTCTACAAGGCGCCCCTAACAGGGGTAAACAAGGGGTCTGTGGAGCTACAATAATGAGGAATTCAAACCAAAGCATTGCAGTTCTACTTTATATAGACCACAAGTGAATGATTTACATATGAAAAGGAAGGATTTAAAAGTGTGATACGTCCACTTTAAGGGTGTGCCTGTAGGGACATAAATGGACTTTCTCTGTACCTCTTAAAAGTCTTTTTGAAACAAGTATTATCTTTCAATATCAAAGATGGGAAGTAATAGATACACACAAAATCAAAGTCTCCATAAACTGATTCCTGCATATAAATATAAACAATCTGCAAGGAAGGGACAACAATTTTGATTTTTAAACAATGATGGCACAATGAACAAGAAGTATATGCTCACCAGGTTGATTCAGAATCAAAATACAACACAGACATACGTACAGCAAATATTTACATTGCAGTTTACAATAGACTCTTAAAGTGCGCATAAGGCTATTTATCAAGCTCGCCCTTCAGTGATTTTCCAACACTGATGCATGTTTCTAGATTTCCACGGTTGATAATCAGCATCTGCGGCCTCTCAAACGTTTACAGGACCAGCAGGGCGCCCATCCTCTGCTCGCCAGCTCATCTTCACGGGGAGCAGGAGAGAAAACTTTTTTATGGTTGAGCAGCTGCTCTATTTAATCAAATCTGAAGCCTGTTCATAAAAAGCTGCAGCGCTGTGGGGTTTTAGGTAGCACTCTGGAAAATGAGGGGTGAAAAAAGCCTCAACTTGATATGACAAATCTTTGAAATGCTTACCTTTCCCAATGCCATAACAAATCTGTAATCCTCTGTTGCCCCAGATTGACTGTGTGTGACAGCAAACTTAATCAACATTTTGACCACTCATACCTCTGTGTACACTACAGGTAAACTGTATCGACACACATATATCATCATGGTTTAAATATTGAATGATTAATGAAAATCTGCTTTTAAAACTATAAAATTTTCAGTTCAGTGCTCTTTTATTTATATAGCACCAATTCACAACAACAAGGCACTTTATATTACAAGGTGAAGAATCTACAATATTAGAAAGAAACCCCCAACAATGATGCAACCCTCTATGAGCCAGTATTTGGCAAATGTGGGAAGGAAAAACTGCCTTTTAAGGTCCCACCACAGAATTTCAATCAGGTTGCGGTCTCGACATTGATATATATAAATATATAAATAAAAGCTAAGCTCTGCACCAGCGAGGGCCTTCGTGAAGAAAATAACTTGAAGGTACAAAATTTCAAGCAAGAGCTGGAAACCACCAAAGCTTCCTACATGGAAATCGTAGAAAAAAAAGGACAGCATGAACATTGCAAGCCAACTGAAGGAAATGGAAGCAGAGAAAAACCTACTAAAGCAGACTTTACTGTCTCTGCAGGAGACTCGGCAAAACCAAGAGTCCAGCATTATCAAACTAGAAAGTCCTGAGGCCCAAAGCGAGACACTGCAGGAAAGCCAACAAGGGAAAGAGGCCAGCGGCCCAAAGTCAGAATATGCCTAGGAAATACCCAAAAAGAAAAAGGAGAAGATGCAACGCTGGCTGCCTATTGTGGCAATGCAGCTTCCACATAAGCTCCTACATAATCTCCTACATCTCATTAGTAAACAACTAAATATCATATAATTCAATTCCGTTTCATGTACTACTGTACATGAAACGGAATTGTCCACACACCCGTATGGACGCACTCACCCATTCATATAAAAGGGTGAGTTGTCTAAACCTTTGAATGGAACTATACATGAAACTGGATTGATTTAAAGATGATTTGTAGGAGACTGAGTTGAAGTGAATTAGTCACTGAATCGGGGAATTGCAACATCATACCCATAACAACAACAAAAAAAAAGAATATGAATTGTGAAGACTTATTTTTCAAAGCATTTCAAATGTCACATTACAGAAGCTGAACAGCAAAAATAACTATGTTTACAGTCTGGCTAAAAATGTTTTAGTTTTTTTTTGTTTTTTTGCTATGTGGACGATTTTCACTGCAATTGTTTTGTTGATGCCTTTTGAAGTATTTCAATAGAATCATAGATGAAATAATGTGCCTTGCTCAGTGGTTAGTGGTACTAGTAAGAGTCAACCTGTTATGGTCATTGAAATTCTGCCTGATCCTTTTGATCCTGATCATTTATTAGCATATGTGTGCGTTACACATTGACATTAATGGAGCTTGCTGACACAGCTAGCAGGTCTTTGAACTCCATTCAAAGATGGTCACGTTAGACTCCAGAAAACAACTTGGTGGTGGCAAAAATTCCAAACCTGAAGCTTCAAAAGTCAGTATGCAGGCAAATACAATTTTATCAGTCTCTCAAAGTGCTGCGGAGCAGTTGTGGTCCACTCTTCTTTGTGGCATTTCTATTGTTTCATTGAGGTTTGCAGGCATTCATTTATGCAGGGCTCTCTTAACCTTTCTCTAATGTTATGGTTGGCACCGACCCGTTTTCAGTTTTTAAATGCATAAAAGCACCATTTAAATTTGTTTATTGCGTCAAGGCTTTTTGACTTTGTCAGGAACCATTATTTAAACAAAACAAAACAAGAAAATCGATTTTATAAAATTTTAAAATGCTCTGGTGAAAATAATGACCTTTGTGCTGTTAGGGTCGGTTTTGACCCAGTCGTAATGTAAGAGCTTAAAACAATAATTTGTGTCAGAACTGAAATCATAAACGCACTGTGACCTCACTAACACTGTCAGAGAGAAGTCAAGGGCTTCCCTGAATACATCCTTCCCTGGAACCCCCCCTTATCCCTACTGCTTGTATTGATCACCGCTCATACTCTGCTTCCAAAAACGGATTAGATCATCCAGATAGACATATACCAACATCTATAGAGCAAGGCAGTTTAGTTTGCTACTTGCAGAGTCCATATCTCCAGTTTGCAGCATGCCAAAATGAGAAGATTTACAGTAGACCAAGCTCTGGATCATATCTTTGCTGAAGATGAGGCAGAAGACACAGAGCACCATAGTGATAAAGATGAGTCAGTTTCTGATGAGGAGGACGATATTGAGTATCAACCAGAGGACATAGACACATCTGATGTGTCAGATGAGGAGGTCACATGTGCTGAAGCTGCCCCTGCTGAGCCACACGAATCAAAAAGTGGTAGCGTCTCTTGAATTCTCTTGAGATTCATTTTGCCTTTTTTTTTTTAACTAAAAGCGAGAGATATGCTGTTAAAAGAAAGCAGCTAGAGGGCACACCAAAAAATATTAAAACCAATCTTTTCATGGATAAGAAAGCCTGACAGGGTAAGCAAATGGTAAAAAACAAACTGGATGACAAACCAGTGTTATAAGGGTCTTTTTAGGCCCATTTAAGACACGGGTCCAAACCGACTCACTAACATCAGCAATAGCAACAGAAAGCTAACACAAGACAAAGGTTAACAAGAAGAAACCTCCAGCAGAACCAGGTGCAGCCATCTGCTGCGACCATTTGGAGTTGAGGAGAGAAGAAGAGAGTACAAAAGACACACTATTGGAGAAAGAGCCAGAGTTTAATCATTCCTAACGAGTGAAAAGAGATGAGTGAAGATGCATCATGGGAAGCCCTTAGCAGCCTGGGCCTATTGCAGGGAGGATTCAGAGTTACCTGATCCAGCCATAACTTTAAGCCTGATTAAAATGGAAAGTTTTAAGCCTGGTCTTAAAAGCAGAGAGGGTGTCTGTCTCTCAAATCCAAACTGGGAGCTGGTTCACAGTAGAGGGGCCTGAAAGCTGAAGGTGCTGCCTCCCATTCTACTTTTAAATACCCTAGAAACTACAAGTAAGCCAGCAGTCTGAGAGCAAAGTGCTCTGTAAGGTT
>VUQK01004875.1:166983-177511 GCA_015106715.1 Bujurquina vittata | reverse complement strand
CCCCCCCCCCCCTTCCCCCCCCCCCTCCTTTTCCTTTTCCTCCCCGCCCCCTCTATGTGCACAGAAGCACTTGAGACAACTTTTTTTTTTTTTCATACAGGCAAGCCACTTAGCGGCTTTATATAGCAAGTACCCAAGGAGAGGATTAACAGCAGGAAACATCAACAGAATGGCTTGCAGTGATAGAACACACATGCACAACACTACACACACTCACGCGCACTTGGAGATACACCATTGTACTTACTGAGCCTTTGCCAACCACACATTGCACCTCTGCCATCCAACTTTTTATGATACATTATTATGTTAGTCATCCAGCATATGCTCTTATCCATATGGGGATTCTATTGTAAAATATAGACCAGCCTTTCATCACGCCGAGCACAGAAACCGTTTTTGACGTGCAAAGATCCAGTGGAGCCTGTGAGCCCCTGCCCGTTATTTGATCACATCTTTTGTCTTGGTCAGGTGAGGCAGCTCGTGTCAGTTAAGTTCTCACAGGGCATCCTTCACAGCATCTCCCCATTCAGATCAGAGAGAAATCGCACACGTTTGCGGCCCCAGAACATGCAGCGTGCACCCTCCTTTGCACATACACACGTGCGGACTCTCACCTTGCGCACACAAACTCACACACGCACTCATACACAATTACTACCGCATTCTTCATTATCATTCCAGAGCTGATAGGCTCTAATTATCTGCCTTGGCTCTGATTAGTCTCTCTGTAACAAGCTAATTAGATGGAGCCTTGTAAAATCATCACCACCATTACCACAGAGACATGCCTGGGAAAGACACCAACAAGCAGGAGGCGAGGAATGTGTCTTGCAACACTCCCTGCAAAGATTTGATAGTCAACTAAATGTTAAGTGCTGGAGCTCTGATTTCTTTTTGATTAAGTGCCTTTTAAACCCCTCTGCTTTGCAATAGAATCTTTATCCTTTCTCATTATTCATCACGAAAGGATTGTTCCATCTTACAGAGCAGGATGATCTGGCTTAAAGCGCATAAATTGCCGCTGTCAACATTTTAGGAGATAGCATCTGAACATTGATTAGTTTCTCTGCCCCCACGATACAGTGGCTATTTATCCAAAACCAACTATCGTCAGATCCCAGTCAGAACTTTCCTCTCCACAGAGCAACTTTAAAGCCTGAGCAGAAAGCGAGATTAATTCTCTCCTCCAGCTTCTTCCTCTCTCTGTTATTATCCCTCTAACAATCCTTTTAGGAGCTGTCACACACTTTATAGCTATTGTGTTTCAGTTGTGAACACTCCACAGCTAGTATGGAGTGTAACACGCTTTTTTTCATCAAAACACATCTTAACTGTAAAAGAGTTAAAAAAAGAAATAGGAACTGTGATCTCAGCATCCACTTTCAGTTTTCCAACTCATTTGAGCCAATACAAGGTGCTGTCAAATGTTTTGTTTCGGCAATTCATACAGTTTGAAGACTTTACACCTTTCGCTGTGTGCATGTACTCATTAGAGGTATATAGTTGTATATTATCAGCTATAATAGACTTTGGAAAAGCGTTATGTTGCAGAATATTATGGAAACCAGCTAAGTAGAACTGCTTTATACAGACAGCACATCTGTTGAGCGAGCCCTCAGGTAGTGAAAGGATGCATCGCCACACTCCTGCTGCTTTTGTCTTGGATTAAAAAGTACATATATAGCCCGTGGATGCAAACATGAAACCTTTTACATAATAGGATTTGAAATCCATAGTTACTTTTAGCCCTTAGGTAACTCACCTCTGCGCCTAAGTGTCCACGGTGTGTGTTTTTAAGAGAAAGACAGGAAGATAGAAAGCGACATGCAAGTGTGCAAGCATGTGTGTGTTTGAGGCTGTCTGTAGGGTTGCTGCACTGGCATTCATATCTGTACGTGCACGTATTTGTGCATGTGAATGTGTTTGTCCTGGCAGGGGGCTCTTCTTTTCTGGGGTGAGGCAGATGGCCTCTGTGTATTGCAGTCTACTGAACTGTTTGGCACCTCTTCTGACATATTCCTTCATGCCACGTTGACACAAGATCACAGCCAATATTTGTGAAAATAGTGTCTAAGCTTACAATTCTGTGACTTGCTCCACATTGCAGGAATAGATTCTGCATAAAATGTGTCCTAGATTGGGGTCTGTGACAGTGTCAGGAGCTTTTTTTTTTTCGGGGGGGAACATTGTTTCCAGATTGTGTCATTGTGTTTAATGTGGATAACGATCCCTTACTATCAGTTCCAGGAAAAGTCACGCTATGTTTCTGTCATAGAGACACAGTTTTACACCGCTTCTCCTTGGGTGCTGTTGTGCTCCCTTGCTGTCTGCCCCGGCTTAGGTTGAGCGAGTTGGTAATTGGATTCCTGGAATCTTCTTATTCACTTCAGTGAGGCAGTGTGCAGGCGACAAAGTGCCTGCAGTCGTGAGGCATCATCCCCACGCCCCTGTGGGAAGATCAAGGTAGCTTTACCCAGACATCGTAGATGAGACTGTGGCTGAGGCTCTCTCCCATGGGACTCTAGGTGTCTGGATGCCTGGATGGAAACCCTGATGGAGAATGGATGGATGATGTCATATCCACCATCCTCAATCCTGGGCCCAAACATACCTCCTGATATCCACTTACAACAATTTCCTGAGCTTCTGACAGCTATGGCGAAGCAAAAGGAAGTAGAAAGATAGCCGTTAAATTGCCAAGTTAAAGATAGTGTGGTAATTGACTTTGACCAGGCCTTTGAGTTGAATTGAGACTATAGTAGTATCAGTTTCACAGTGCAGGCACAGAAAAAAAAACCTATTAACATTTAGTTTAATCATGCAGCCCTGGTCTTTGCGATCTACTGGAGAGGATTTATATCTCACATACCTGTACCCTTAGTTGACTCTGTGCTTGTTGGTGCTTCACATTCCCCTGGCAGCTTGTCTCCCTGCTGCACATTCAGTTACATGACAGCTGTCACTTTTTGTAACCAGAGCTCCATCACTATCTCTGCACTATCCCCCAGGCCCAGACTGGTACCTGAACAAGGTGAAGCTGAAGATCACTGATGTCAATGACAACGTCCCTGAGTGGAATATGAAGCCGTACCCTTACCTGGCTGTCGTATCCCCTGAGGCCCCTGCGGGAACGTTTGTCTACCAGCTCCAGGCTCATGATGGGGATGAGGGTAAAAGTGGAGAGGTGGAATACTTTTTGTCAGATGGTAAGCTTTCTGCCGTTCGCACACACATGCACGCACGCACGCACGCACGCACGCACACTCACACGCATAGTTGTATTAAAATAAAATAGATTGTGTTGTTGTTAAAATAAGTTGGCAGGCTATAAAAACTTGAACCTAAATACGAGTAGTCAGACACCAGTTCTCAGACAATAGAGCCGGAGGCATTCACACATTCATTCATGCATTCATGGACTCTTTAGGTGTCCGTTAGTTGTCTTTGTCACCCTATTTCTTTTTGCTTTTGTGTCTCTGTCCCACTTTCTTTTTCATATATATATATACACACACACACACACACACACAATTACAACAATCACACACACAGCCACAGGCCTTCACACATTTGTTTATGCACTTATCATGCACTCTTGTCTATCTGTCTGTTTCTCCATGTTGCATACACACAGAAAATTGTGCACACGCTAAAATACCCTTACACGCAGCTGGCTTTTGGAAGTCTGCCATAGTAGACCCCCTGGTGGTTGAGGAGATAGAGGTTTGTTCACATGTCAGAGATTGGGGGATGTGCTAATCTTGCCAATGGGGCTTTACAAAACACTACAGATTTCCCTCTGATTCGCATTAGTACATCGCACAGCTTCGTGTTTTGACTTAAACCACAAATGCTACAAAGTACCCCTTGTTCCCTTGTCTTTATGACGCTGCTGAAAACCCATATAAGCGGTGACATTTGTTTATATAAACTTTGCTGAAATAAATTTTTTTCAAAAAACCCAAAACCTCACTGTTACCCTTCAAAGTAATATAGACCCAATGCTCAGATTTCATGCGAATTTATTTAACCCTCTTATCCTGTGATTAACTTTTAAAACCTCAAGATGAGATGACAGTAGCTGGCCTTTGATGATCAAGGTCAGTCTGTCTGACCCGATGTCTTTAGTAGTCAAATGCAGCAGAAAAAATAAGGTTCCCTCCAGAGTTTTCTTGTAAAGAAACACAAGTTATGTTTACATGCAGTGCTCCTCATCCAAATGCATGGTGCGTGTAACAGTAGTGGTGATGGATTTCTTTCCCCATTTTTTTAAACATTTAGAGTCTTACATTGATTATATCCATGTTAGCAGTCTTCCTTCACTGCCTTTGGCACATTGATACCTTTGTTGATGCATTGCTCTTACTAGCTGTCAGTCTGTGGAAGAGTGGGAAGCCAATGGCAGGATGATCCTAACAAAACTGGGATTCACTAATTAAAACATTTCTCCACAGCGCTGCTAATCAAATTTTCTACAAACACCACAGGCAGGAAAAAAAAATGCAACTTATGGAAAAGGAGAAATAGCATGATGTAAAAAATAAATAAAAGTAGCCATTAGTCAGAATAATAAATAATGTTTAATGTAATGTTTAGAAGGTAAAGGTCAAGAATGGCAATGAAAGTGTATATAAAGAATAAGTCTGTATTTTTCATAATTCCAACAAATCCTATCAGAAATAGTCTGTGTAACCGCTGCCTGATTTATTCCTCTAATCCCAAGCCTCCCATGTATTTCTAAAATGATTTTAAAAAGCATCAATAAGTCATTAAGACATACTGTGGAAGGGGGAGACATGTTCCTTTGTTACAATAAACACTGGCACTGCGTTTCATTTTGACTCATTCCCATATACATTGTTCTGTTGCTGTAATGTGTATTAATCTGAATATACCCCCAAACAATACACCCTGTTTGAGTTTTTATTTTCAAAACAGTTTTAAGAAATGATTTGCCTTTTTATTGCCAATTTTATGCCCTTTTTTCTGAACCATTTCAAAATCTTTGTCTCCAGTAATTACAAATTGGCTTGGGGCTGAAGCTACAGCATTGAAGGGAAGTTATATTACTGAGAGACAGACTAACAAAATGTTGGTTTTTGGTTTTTCGCAAGATTTATTGACAATCTGAATATTATAGAACCAATGAATTACTGCTACGCCACTTGCAAAAAAGTTGGGAAACAGTGCAAAATGCTAAAAACAGAATGCAAGGAACTGCAAATCTCCCGAACCCATATTTTATTCAGAATAGAACTCGGGAAATGTACCATTTTAACAAAATAAATAAATAAAAGTTTGAATTTGATGGCAGTACCATGTCTCAAAAAAGTTGGGACAGGGCCATATTTACCACTGTGCAGCAGCTCATGTGCTTGAAAGAAAGGCAGCTGAACGTCTTTAGGTTCGTGAACACATTTTGCCTCTCATCCACGAGGCTTCTTCAGAAATGAGAAAGCCACGCTGTTGTAACAGATGTAGTATGCAGTTTAACACTGTCTTACTGAAATATGCAGGACCTTCCCTGAAAAAGACACAGCCTGGATGGGAGCATATGTTGCTCTAAAACTTCCTTTCAGGATTTGTAGTACCTTTCCAGATGTGCAAGCTGCCAGTCCGCTAGGCACTAATGCAATTCCATACCACAAGAAATGCAGGCCTTTGAACTAATTGCTGATAACAAGTCCAATGGTCCCTTTCTTCTTTAGTCTGGAGGATGTGATGTCATGGTTTTCTAAAGACAAATTCCAAATTTTAATTTGTCTGACCGCTGAACAGTTTCCACTTTGCCTTAGTCCATTTCAACTGAGTTTTGGCCCCGAGAAGATGACAGTGTTTCTGGATCAGTGACACAGCAAACTGTGTACCCAGACATTAATTTCTGAAAGTGTTCCTGAGCCCACGCAGTGATTTTCATGACAGAATCGTGCCTGCTTTTAATGCATTGCTGTCTGAGAGTCTGACGATCATGTGCATCCAGTATTGATTTGCGACCTGTGCAAACACAGAGATTTCTCCAGATTTGTACCGTAGATGACGAGATACTCAAAATCTTCACTATTTTATGTTAATGAATATTATTCTGAAATTGTTCCACGATTTGAAGCAGTTTTTGCAGAATAGTGAACCTGCCTATTTTAACTTCTGGGAATCGCTGCAACTCCAAGGGCACCCAGTCACATCACTGACCTGCTAAAGTAGCAAAATCGCCATCTAGCTGTTCTTTTTTGGCTTTTGTTGCCCCATCCCAACTTTTTTGAGACATGTTGCTGCTCTCAGACACAAAATGAGCTACTATTTTTTTATGAAATCGTAAAATGTCAATCATTTGATATGCTTTCTATGTCAATTGTGAATAATAATAAAAATAAAGGCCCTGAGCGATATCAATGACAGCAGATATTCCTAATATTGTCATCTCAGCCACACAGCTTTGTTTGACCAAGGCTGCCCCACCCATCAGCTTATCAAACTTTCCGTGTGAGTGGGGCAGCCAATCGGAAGGGAGATGGTTTAAAAGGATGGTGGCCTTAAAAGGAGAGGAGCTAAAAACAGCTGCACATTTGCAAGCTGTTTTGCAACCCACCTCCCCCCTGGCTCCTCCCATTATAATGCATCTGACTTAAACAAAATCATATTTATCGTCACTGATACCTGCTCTGTTTTGTGCTGGGCTTTGCTACTGCTCGCCCCAAATCCTTTGCATCTAAGCAAGTTGAAGGATGGAGAGGTCCCAGAACAGAGCCATGCTGCCAAGTATAATTTAAGACCGATGAAGGAAGGATCATTCTGAACAGCGAGTTATGCAAAGCTACTCTAGGTGAGAAAGAAAAAATATTGAGCTGGAAAAAGCTTATAGTGGATATAATACTTCCATGTGAAGCTAATGTGATCTGTTAAGCACTTTTCTGATCCTCCATCAAGATGTGTAAATATATCATTTAATGATAAAAGTTGACAAAACCTTAAAGAACTTTCCAGTAGTGTCAACAACAAATTTGTCTAATGTAATAAGTAAGCTTTATGACTGTTCATGACTGATGAGTAATTATGGCTGATCTGTTCATCGCTGTTCATGATGCAAGCTGTCAAGACTGGAAACTTGTTGAATAAAATCAGATACATTGTAGTGCGCAGTTAGCCATGCAATATGCATAGCCTGTACATTTACAAATTTGCACTGTTTTAGGATATACACAAGACATGAAAGAATATATTTGTTTATATAACACATTATATATAAGAGATATAAAAGCATTTATTATACTATACATATATTATAGTAAAAAAGTCTGCTATTTTCTTTTCTATGTCCCATAGAAAAGATTTT
Organism: Bujurquina vittata; assembly: GCA_015106715.1. Classification (NCBI taxonomy): domain Eukaryota; kingdom Metazoa; phylum Chordata; class Actinopteri; order Cichliformes; family Cichlidae; genus Bujurquina; species Bujurquina vittata. The sequence continues at coordinate 170,178 of VUQK01004875.1, read as the reverse complement.
CTGGCAGTTTGACTATGAAAATGACTCATTACCATTTGAATTGTGGCAGGTGTAACTGATTTTTAGTCAGTATTTGCCTTCAGAACAAGCAAGCTACCGAGGGCTGAAATTTCAACTAAAGCAGCACTGCTGTCGGTGATGGAAATCCTGAGGTCAGTTAGACCTGATTCCCATCATCAGCTCTCATCTTGCAAGACCAGTCATCAGCTTTGACCTTTTTGATATATGAGGTTTTTGATGAGCCACCAAATATTCCTGGTCACTCTATTCAAACTCATCCTCATCTTGAGTACACTGCTGCTCTTTAGTTTCACAGGGTGTTCTTTCAAAATGACATGGCAAAGAATGTAATCATCACTTCATGCTACCTGGGGTACCTCAAGGATCTATGTTTGGTTTCCTTCTCAGTATGTTATGATTATATATATAGATATCGGTGTATATAGTGTTTCTGATGTGTGTATATGTAGATGGGTGTTGATATTGATATTTTATATATACATCACTTTTTCTGTTCTATTTTATTTAATCTGTTTTATCCATCCTTGTATTCTGTCCTTTTTGAGCTGTTGTAATGCACAAATTTCCCCGTTGTGGGATTATTAAAGTTTTATCTTATCTTATCTGTCTATATCTATATCTATATATCTATCTATCAGCAAACGCAGCAAGACAGAAACCCCTATTTAAAAGGGTTATTCAGGTAACGTTTCTGAGTTTGCATTCAGGCACTCGGGGTTTGGATTGAATTGTAGAAAACAATATCATTGTACTTCCCTGTAGGCGGTGATGGCTGCTTTGCTGTTGACAAGAAGACAGGCCAGGTGGTGACCACAGGCCTGGTACTTCAGAGGGAGAGAGAGTACTTGTTAAGCGTGGTGGCTCTTGACGGCATGGGAAGCCGCAGTGCTCCTGCCATGCTCTCTGTGGTGGCAGGAGCCAGAGCACCGCAGTTCACCAACACAAGCTATGCCATCTCAATACCAGAAAACACACCTGAAGGACAGCCGTGAGTACTGCATGTGTTTACATCCACTTATAAGCACGCAGGGACACATTCTAGCTGTGCAGCAGCAACATCATGAAATATATTCTTGTTCTTCCAGTGTGTAAGCTGTTCATCTGAAAATATTATATCTTTAAGAAGTCATTTCTTATAATTACACACATATCTTTATTCCAATCTGGTTATCAGCAAATACTTCTTGTCAGATTCTTTATCGCTGCCTCAGTATATTTAATTGCCTGATACTGCAAAAGTATAATATAATGAAGTAAAATATTAAAAATGCAACAATGTAGCTGGCATATTTTTAGTATACTGTAATGCAGGCATGAGAGCGTGGACTCACATGAGGAGAGTTACACATGTAGAGTTTAGCATAATAATGTAAGACACTGAAATGTAGGCACGTGTATCTCTGCAGCGCAAACACAGGTCCTCCAATAATAAATGCAGACGTGCATAAAAACACACAAACGGTGTCGACTCCCAAATATAACTTGTTAAGAATTTGTTAATAAATATTCATTTGTTCACACCAGTGCACTCAAGCATGAATTGACTTATTATCATTGCACACTATTAGGAATGCAAAATCTCTTCACTGTCAAAACAAACACCGATATCTACATAATAGTATCAGATTATTACACGGGACTGACAATCATTGATTGACTGTGTTTATAGCACACAGCCAATGGGCCATACAGTAATTGATTTCATTACAGTGCAGTGCTGATGTAGGAAAAAAGGATTTTGATTCTAATTCAACACGGGTGCGGCTAAAAATCAAACAATAAAGACTGTTTGTTTTCATTTCTTTTAATCACTTTCTCTTTGTTCTGCAGCTTCCTGGTGGTGTTTGCCATTTCCTTCCAGAAGCATCAAATCAGCTATAGCCTGCTGATCAATCCCAGTAGCCTTTTCAGCATTCAGCAGGAGACGGGGGAGATTAGCCTGACCAGAACTTTGGATTATGAGAATGACCAGCGACGCTACCTTCTGATGGTGCGAGCCAGTGAAGAGCCAGGCAGCCTCAGCACTGCAACAGAGGTTAGTTTAATTAGAGAGTGATACGGGCACCAAAGGTGAATCATCTAAGAGTTCATGTTCTCTAGTAATCTGAGGCCAAAGCTGAGGTCCCCTCTGATGTTTGTGACTGCCACACAGGCATTTAATTTTACTGCGGAAATTTAAAAAAAAAAAAAAAAGTGACATTTTGATGATTTTCTGCGTCGTGCTCTCTCACTGGACTGTCAGAGCGCTCTAAGGCAGACAGGTTTTCATCTAAATGGTTCATAACGGCTTGCAAGGCTACTTAATGACAGTGACCTGTTGACATCACACTGCTTGGCAACAACCACAGAAGGGGAGCAGCAGAGTTTGTAACTGTCTACAGCAGTGGCATGCCTCAGTGGTTTTAAAATGTTAACAAGTAAACTAGTGACCTCAGTGATTTTTTTCTTCTTCTGTGGTTTCACTTTTCTGTTTTGCATCTCAGTAAGTGCTTTTTGTCAACTGTGATCTGGAGATGAACGGTGCAAAATATAGCACCCTCTCAGGCACGAGAAATCAACATCTGAAAATATCATTCACAAATGAATATTCTAGATAAACTATTTATGAATTCAGTTTCACTTCAATAATTAATTCAAAAGATTTTGTTGCCCAATTATCATGTCAGGCACTTACTTTGCGGCGCAGATTTAGCGGCACAACCTCCTTCTGCTCAGCTGCATGTTGTGGAGTGAGAGATGGAAACTGGGAAAACCTATCCCAGCTATTTCAGGACTATTACTCAGCTGTCACTTCACACTTTACACACAGTGGTGACAGGGAGCTTGTAGGGTGGAGGGGCAGCTAAGGGCCTTTGTCGCAAATGCACACAGTGAGGCACACACATGCTAAGAACATTTCTATTTTTGACTCAAGAAAATCATGGAGTGGAAGATAAAGAATGTGTTGAACTTGCAACTTGGGGAGCTATAAAATGCAATTTAGATTACGTTTTGGGGTCAGCTTCTTGTATAGAAACTTTCACATGGTTGTTTTCAAGAATTGAGTGTTGATAAAGAGAGCTTAATTTTGTCTTCTTATATACTCATTTTATTACTTCTCTTCTCTTCTTCTCTCCTCTCCTCTCCTCTCCTCTCCTCTCATCCCATTATGCCGGCACTAATCAGGTTCAGGTG
>VUQK01004875.1:129649-159808 GCA_015106715.1 Bujurquina vittata | reverse complement strand
TGGCTGCTCCTTTCTCACCTTTTTTTCCTTTTTTTTTTTTTTTGACAATTTCTCTTCATCTGTGCGTCCTCCTAGTCACAGAGTTAATCTCCTCCCCATTGTGCTTTGTACCACAGCGGTATATCAGTCTCCTGTGTCTCGATGGACATTTTGCTACCCAGCACCACAGAGCAAGCAAATCACTGTTGACATTTTTAAAGGCAGTGGATCAAATGGCCCACAGTGGGCAGGGTATATGGAAGCACCATTTGTTCAATGGCTTCAACATCCCAGTAGACATTATCATTTGTCTCTGGTCTGGCCAGCTAAGAGGACAGGTTAAATCATAGTGACAAGTAAAAGCCACAACCATAAGTCTAATCAGCTTGCTGATGCTTTGGACTGTGTAAATGATTCATATCACCAGTCTGCGTGTGTGTGTGTGTGTGTTTCGACTATTGATTTCCACTGCGTGTGCATTCTCGCTTTCTCTAAACTTGAGTTCCTCTTTGCAGATACCGAACATTTGTTTCTGAGGATGCAGGCCCCAACACCCTTGTGGCAACGGTTCTGGCCAAAGATCCTGATGGTGATGGTATAATCTACTCCATAACAGCAGGCAATGAAGAAGAAAACTTTCTCATTGACAGCCAGAAAGGTGATATTCCTTAATTTCCCAGCCGGGCGTCATATCATTCAGCTCTCATTGTAATCGGCGGGCTTTCTGTCAAATCGCACTTTCAGTTTTCTTTAATACATTTTTTGCTGCAGTGCTGTGCAATGGACGGGCTCTATTTTCAAAGTAAAAAGATATTGAAAGCTGATATTAAAAGCTGTATTTTCTTATACAAGTGCTGCTCTTGCCATTATTAGGGTCATAAATATAATCTACAACATTATTTAGGAAATTTCCATCCTCAGTTTGGCTTTTTGCATGTACAGCGAGGAATATTCCACATGTCTCTTCGCTTTCTAGCATTGATGACTGCACAGTTTATCTTTTTTATTTACCCTTTGATCCGAAACCAGTGGCAATCTCTGTGACATTTGTCGCCCAACCCTTTCAATTCAATTTCACAACAACTGCTCTATCATAGTTCGCAATCTCCAGGCTGTGCTCCGCCAGCTCTTCTTTCTTTTGTGTCATCGTTTTATATTTCTTTCCACCCTTTCTGTGTATCCTCGGAGAAAAAAAAATGCTAAGGCTGATATCCTCTGGGTGCGGGGAAATCACTATATGGCTTCCCTCTTCTTGTATATGCAAAGAATGCTGGCTCACTGAATAGTTGGTTGAGCTGGTGTTGTGTTTGTAAACAAGGCTGACATTTAAGGGAAGGGAATTACTGTGTGCATCCCACAGTTCACGAATTTTAATGTAGAGGTGCAGCAATGTCAGTGTCACGCATGGTCATTAGAACCTTGAATCCTTCCCCGCTCTGTGGACAGGCAGAATTACAAGCAATACGGGCGCTCCCATATGTGTGTATCAGCATGCTGTGTTGTCTTTAATCAAGAGCATTGAAGGGGATGAATAGAAACACAACAAGAGAATAAAAAACCTCCCCATGCTCCCACTTCAATGGGTTTTCCCCACATCACAGGCTGCTTGCTCATTCTGCAACCTCTGATGTTTTTGTATTTCTGTTGACGAGAAAGATGTTGACTCAGATGCTCCATCCTTTTATCCCACCTTTTATCTTGACTGTTACATGAAAGCAGACAAAGGGGGCAAGAGGAACAGCTAATAGGCATCTGCTGAGCCTCGTTAACTTCTGACCATATTCACTGTACTGCTTTATGTTTTCGCTCAAGTGCTTGAGCTGGATGGGCATCTTTAGAGGAAAGCATGCAATTATTAGATTAGAAATGTGACAAAATCACTACTGTGAAATTGGTTTTTGGATTTAGTCTGTATATCAGATTTCTACCTTTCTGTGGACTTGAGAGGTGAATTTTCACCACTCGCTATCTTGCCTCCGACGTCTAGAACAACAGTATGCAGTATGCATTTTCTAGTGTGTTTTTATTGATAGCAGATCCCTTGCTATGCCTTCAGTTCATCGACAGCAATAACAACCTACTTAACAATTATAGAAAGGTTGTATGTGCTCTGTTGGTATAGCCCATACACTATAAGTAGTAACTGATATGGTCTGTGCCCTTTGCAGGATTGATTCGTCTTCGCTCTACTCCGCTGCCCAAGCTTCAAGGCTTGGAGTATGTCCTGAACGTAACGGCCACAGATGACAATGCATCAGGCGGGCCACACCCTCTCTCTTCTACTGCCCGGGTGATCGTTGGGGTTGATGATGTCAACAACAACAAACCCATATTTGAGGAGGTGAGGAAGAAAACCCTGGTACTTTTAGGACATCTTGTTTACTTAATCCATACAAAAAAAGCAAATAAACAAACAAAAAACATATCCAGCAAGATGAACAAAAATCTAAATAAAAGGACATTTGAGAAACACACAGAACCTTAGAAAACATACAAACCAGAGTAGATAGTATGATGGACAAAGCCGAGGAGCTCAGGGGTGGGCGAAGGACACAGACAATCTGACAAAGACTAGATGGTAAAGACAAATTAAATACACAAGGAGGACAGGGTATCAAGGAACAGGTGTAACTAATTGGTTGTGGGCAAGGCAATCACAAAGGGTGAAAAAAGAAAGTAAAACAACCAAGGACAAACAAGAAAAGTGATACTTTCACAACAGATATATTTATGGGGGGTGTTTACAAGTATTTTATCCAGACTTTTTTATTACCTTTGAATAGTGCTGGACTAGCACCCTGTTTTATGTCTAGCTACTGTATGTGCTAGTTCAAGCTATATTCACAATGCAGCCCATACAAGTCGAGCTGTATTGATCTTTTCAACTAACTATCAGCAAAAGAGTCTGCAAGTGTATTTCCCAAAATGTCAGACCTTTCAAGCATTCCTCCTTTTGTTGTTGCTGTCAGCACAAACCTTTTATAATGTATTGTTATATTTTTCTCAATCTTATCCTCTCATTGCGCTTTAGCTCTTCCTTCCTTCCTTCCTTCTTCCCTTTCTCCCTCTTTTCACCTCAATCTCTAGCTCTCTCATATTTTGCGTTGGTGTTCTCATTTCCCTGGCCTCCGTCTCTCTCCGCTCTGTTTTCCCATGAGTTCCGATTAGCCTGCACACCCACTCTATCTTTAGGCAGTCTAGTGGGATTTCAATTAATTTATGAAAAAATTGCAATATCATCACAATATACTGTACCTGTTTAATTAACTTCCTCCTTAATTAGGAATGACTTGAACTTCGGCAGAAGACATATTCATGCAGAGCTGGAGCTCCTGGGGTCTTTCGGGCGGGTTTGAACTCTTGGCAACTTGATTTGTTTGAATATCAAGTTATGCCTCAGAACCACCTGGGCTAGTATGACCTTATGCCTTATATTATGTGATTTTTATGAACAGCTGCCTACGGCCATGCTGTCTGTGCCATCACGTCCCATGAACTCTTGCATTATTCTTCTTTTAATTGCTTGCTCACATCCTTTGATCCATCTCCTTCCCTCCATTTCATTCCTGCTCCTCCTTGTCTATTGTTTTTCTTTTTTCATGGTCATTCTGTTGAAAGAGTAGCTGGCTTTTATATCTGATTACAAAAAAGAAAGACTCCAGAGAGCTGCTCTTTATCTGGGGCATATGTTCATTAGGGGAAATGGATTGAATTCTTTACTAAGACAACGTTGTTGGCTCTTCAAAAGAAATCAGTTCAAGTGTTTTCATTTCCATCGATGTGGGCTACTGTATCTATAACTGCTATATTGTGTTTCATGTGCAGAATCTCTCTGTGTGGTGTGTGTAGTGACCTTCTACTTAATTAGTTTAGTTTCTTTGATCCCCCTTTTTCTTATTAATATATCATGTTCTGACAATACGTTCCCTTATATATGAGTACTTTGTTGTATTTATTTATCTCTCCTTCTTTGTTCCCCCTTCCTCTCTCTATCTCAGTGCCAGCAATATCGTGAACAGGCTTCGGTGCTGGAGAACCAGCCAACGGGGACTTTTGTGTTGCAAGTGCATGCCGTGGATGCAGATGAGGGAGCAAATGGAAAAGTCAAATATGGCCTAATGCACAGAGACAGCGCAATGCCTGCCTTCAGAATCCATCCAGACACAGGTAGAGCAGTCTGAGTTAGTCTGAGGTAAAATAGGTCTCAATTAGACATTGAGCACAGAGTCGCCTGTAGATAGACTGTGCTGTATTTAAATGGTAATTGTCATCTCTAATGGCAATTTTAAGCTGAAGTGTGGAGACGTGAGGAGGATACATACTGATATGAGATCAAATGTTACACGTTAAATTGCTTATATTAAATTGTTATTCTTAGGAACATAAGTCAAATGCCAAAACCTGTATATTGATTAACATTTCATTAAATTGGGAGCTGGGCGTATAAAAAATGAGCGTACATAATTAAGGGAGACGCTGTTCAGAAGTCCTAGCACGTGCAGTCAACATGTTATTCTGTCATTTTCTTTTAGGCTTATCTTTAGTCTTCTTCATCTCAAGATTTAATAACAAAGTCATTGCACTTGAAAGGAATGCTCAACTTACACAGAATAAATTCATAATTGTTTACTTGCTTACCAAATTTGGGGAATAATGGATGGATATTTCTGGGGTGCATAGCTACTAGGTATATGGATGAATATATATATATACTGCTGTGTGTACGTTTGATTGTTGTTCTGTATTTACAGGAGTAATCGTGACAGCCCGGCGCTTCGACAGGGAGCGGCAAAGAGAGTATTCGATCACAGTAACGGCCACTGATTGGGCAGAGGAGCCACTCATCGGCATTTGTCAGCTAACCGTTCAAATACTGGACCAAAACGATAACAGCCCCAAGTTTGAGAATTTGCGCTATGAGTGTAAGTGTGGGATAAATGTAATACATGTTACTATCGAAATGAAATATACATAGCATCACTTAAGCAGGGGCACAACCAGGACCCATTAAAAATGCAGAAGTAAACAAAATGATATTAGCTCATAACGTGATTGACTTTAAGTATCTTTATTTAATAATTTGAATTAATTGAGGATGTTTTGTACAGAACCCAAACATTATTTTTGTCGCTAATATCCATAATGATCTTTATCAGCCATTCCCCTTATAATCTTATAATCTTAGTTCTTTGACAAGTAAACTGAGTACACATACATTCTTTCTGTCCTGTGCAGATTTTCTGAGGGAAGACACTTTGGTCGGTACCAGTTTTCTGCGTGTGGCAGCTCACGATGATGACTTTGGCACTAATGCAGCTATCACTTACTCCATGTCTCTGGAGCAGCCGGAGTATCTGCAGGTCAACCCCGTCACTGGCTGGGTCTATGTTAATCAGCCGATATCACAGGCAAGTCAGCAGCAGGGTCTCTGTCAGACAGCACACACACACACACACACACACACACACACGTCATGTATCTATGATGTCAGAAGACACTTAAACATAACCCCTACTTGTCTAACACTGACCTTTACCATAACCTTAACCTAACCTTTCCCTGGCTTCTCATTTACATGTCTTTACATCATTTTCAATTTTTTTTATAGGGACTTAATTTTTTCCTTACAATAAAGGCATGTCCTCGTAACGTGACTGCGTGAATAAATTAGGTCCCCACAAAATCAGTTAAACCAGGACAGTGCACACACATGGCCTGTGGGTCTGTGTCAACAAAGTTAATGAATGAGACACCTCAAAGTGCCTCTAACTGCCACTACCAGTCTGGAGTAGCTGTACTCCCAAAGGTACTGCATGTGGAAATACCACAGAGAAAGAAGATGGAAGGAGACTAATTCAGTCTAAACAAATTATTTAAAATACATTTTAAGAGCTTGTGTTTCCTCTGGTTCTGTTTAATAGCTAGCATTTTTTTTCTAGTGCACCGTTACAAAGGCTTTTCCTTTAAATGTGCAAAAACATCCTCTTACCTGCAGTAGCTGTCCCAAAAAAAAGTATTTTAATGAATAGCACAGTTTTAAAAGCAGCTAATTATCATACACAGCAACTCTTTGTCTATTATAAATATTGTGGCTTTGATATATTGGAAATAAGACTTTCTTTCATCATCATTTATCATCTGAGACTTTGATAAAAAGACTGACAGCATGTACCGACAAACGATTCATGTATTTTGAAATAATTAACTGAAACACTGTGAAGAAGATTATAAATGCAAAGTTAACCTCACTGTTAACAGCTTCTGAAAAATGAGAACACTAAGCCACAATCTTTGGAGAAGCAGTAAATATAAAGATAGTAATTTCCTTTAAGATAAATTTCACATTTTTTTTAAACACATGCAGAAATAATTTTGTTCAATATGAAATCTAGCTAAAAATGCTAGCTTTAAGATTCACTGAGCTGATGGGTGTCAACTAACTTTAAGTGATTTATTATGTCATTGTCAGTGATGGAACACTTTTTTTTCTTTTTTTACATTTTTCATAGGTATGTTGTAGTCTTTCTCAGACCTAACTATGGTCTTCTTCTTGCTTTGCATTCATTTATTCAAAAAAGAGCAGGTCTTCAGCCAGCAACCTGCTATTGCACTATAGAGCTGTTTATTATTTAGCATACTTTTTACTGCACCGTTGTCGGAAGTCTCTGGCAATTTTGCTGCTGACTTCATGCAAAATTGATAATGCTAAGCACAAAACCTCGCCTAACAAAGCTGTTGCATATTTTAGGATGGTTTCAGAAGTTATTTGGCTCATGCAACAATCTTTGTGCTGTAACTATAAAAGCACTTCATTAAATGTTAAATGTCTCAGCTGGTCTGAGACATTGTTCTTTTTGATTTTCTCATCACAGTTTCTGATTACATTGAATAAGAATTAAGGCTAAATTTTCAAACCACACTTCACAGTAAAATGTGAAGCACTGTTCCCAGTTGACTTGAAGCACTTTAGAGGAAGCGATATGCCATTGAGCAACTATGAATGTTCTTATGCCCTAAGACATGCACAGCCAGAGCCGACCTCATCCCGTGTCAACACACTGTACAGTACACCTCCGCAGAGAATTAAGTGGAAAAGATGGAAAAGGTTGCTATGACCGTATCCAGAATATAATTTCCAACTTTGGTTCTGTATTACCAAGTCAGATATTCATTTAATGTAAAAAAAGCAGCTGCTGGGTACATATTTGACATTACAGATTACAATCTTTGTTCCCTGGTTTCAAGCCTTGGAAAAGAGTTGCATTTCGTCACAAATACTAATCAGATTGTCCCACAAATAGAAAATGTAATACTGAACTTAAGTGAGATTGGTTTTTATCTGGCTACTGCAGCACAATAATAGAGTTGCTGGCCCTGATTTACATTGATAGAATAATGCAGCTGATAGTCAAATGTTAAAGCTGAACAATTGAATTCATGGTGAAATAATAGTGAACAGTTTTTCATTTAAGCTCTATAACTGTGACTTAGTGGTTATTATGAAATACAATCAGAATGTGTCGGCAAAAAGAAGTATTTCTACTGTAAATGTTCTTCTTCACTTTGGCGTGAGTGCAATTTTAATGTTACTCATTGTTTAATTCAGGTAAATGGACTCAAACACACTAATGGCCTCTTTTCACTTTTTCTTGTGGAGTTCACTTTGATGAAATACAGTCTCCAAGTCAAATTTACTGCCTTATATCCTTGGAATTCAATTATGGCAGAGTAACAAAGAAGAGCTTTTATATAGTCTGAATTGTGGCTTAATGTATTTTTGTAAAGCTTGTCCTACTGCTTTTGTTGTTTTTAGCCTAACTAAATGATTTCCAACTTTGGGTCCTCCAATGAGCTGATCACTGCTTGTATCTGCTCACATAAAAAGATTCATTTAAACACCCAGGTCCACATGTTTGGTTCTGAGTGCTGCTTTTTGTCCAGAGACAGCCACTCCTGAGTCACATAAAGGTGTATCATTTCTTCTGAACATTAAGCAAAATATTAGATTTGCTATGAAAAAGCAAAAATTGTTCGATCTGGAAATGTTTGGACCGTGACACAATTTTCTCAATTTTGCTTCTGTGTCCCCCCACAATAGATTTCAAAAGCAACAATGATGCAATTTATTATTCAAGGTGGTTAACATAAATATTAAATTATACAGAAGGCAATAGATGACAAGTGTAAGAAAAATAGCAGTTAAGAAAATATGTTTGCAGCACTAAAATCTTGATTGTTTCATTTAAGATATGTGACGATTGTGTCAATGTCCCAACATTTCTGGAACTATTTGTAATTAGTGAAGGAGTAAACAAATAATGGCATTGACCAAAGATCTGATGGTATCTACTGAAACTTTTTTTAAAAGCAGGTTATAATACTATTAAAATTTGTGCACAGAAGAAATTGTGGTAATTCCAGCTACCAGTGTCAACAGGGCCACATTTTCACACATTAACTCACAAGATTAAAGTAATATCCTACATGCTGTTCAGGGTCGTAATCATTTCAACAACAAATATGCTGATAATTTCCCTCACTGAACTGTTCCCTTTGTTCACAGCGGACCTATATTACACGGGATATCATAGCATCTGATGGGGGAAATCGGAGCGCTTCTGTGGAGCTGGCAGTCACCATCACCAATGTGAAGAACCAGCCCCCACAGTGGGAAAAAGAAAGCTACAGTGTTGTCATCCCTGAGAACACTGCCAGAGACACCCCCATAGTGGTAAGCATGCATGCAACTTCAATTTGTGGTATAATGTTTATATTATTATGCTGGTTTCTCTTTCTATATCTCAGGTATTATTGTTATTTGCTGTTTGAATCATGTGAATTCTTGCTTACCAGAATTAGTGCAGTCTAACCATTTTGACATTGTGTTCTCGCTGGACTAAAAATATGCCTTCAAAAGTTCTTTAGTGCACTAAAAATCTGTAAAAGTGTTCTAATTTGATGCTGTAGCAGAAAGATGACATTGAATCCCATGTGCTAAGCAAATTTTATGACACCAGACTTAATAAATTCATTGAAAATGTCTCCTTTGATGTGAAAAATTTATAGCTGTCAGTCTTGGAAAAAAAATCCTTTTGTTCAAGGTCTTCAAAAGACAGTTCACTTCTTGATAAGAGGTTATTTCAGGGCTCAGACAGCAAGTTTGACTTTCATCCTACTACATGTCTTACTTAGATAATCAATCACTGAAAGAAAATTTAATCCAAATTTGACATAACCTGTGTTTCCGCTGTCCCCAATGCTGTCTGACCTAGTTCTTTTATAGCCTGTTACATGTGAACAAATGTTACTTGACCACTCTCAAAGAAAGTAGTAGTAGTTTGGCATTTTGGGAAATATTCTGACATACTTTCTTGATTTGGATGAGCAGACTGATTTGGGTTACTTACTGGAGCCGACAAGCATAGCTCAGCAAAAGAAAGGAAAACAGCTAAACTGGCTCTGTCCAAAGTTTAAAGATTTTGGCCATAAGCTCAGGGGTGGCACTTCACTGTCAACACAGAGGGAGCAGAACATTTTTAGGGCTGATTTCTGATAAAGTCAATTATAATTAACCGCTCTAATATATATTCTACCCAGTAATAGAAGAGACTTTACTTAACATGCACGAGGGACCCTACATTTTTCCATAAGTGGGTCAAAAATGAAAAACTGTCTTAGAATAAATGTGTTTTATGCCATTTTTGTCATTTTGGTTAAGAATAATCTTTTGTATTATATTTTGCCCAAAAAAGAATGATTTACCTCCAGTAACATTGTTATTTTTGACCAGGATATGTCCTTCATATTAAGCAAATACATAGGACTGTTTTCTTCCATCGATCCATCCATCCATCCATCCTCTTTTGCTTATTATATTGCTAACATTAGAAACATCCTGTCTCTTGATGCTGAAAAGCTAATTCATCCATTTATTACTTCTAGACTGGACTATTCGGTTGTCCTAAAAGCTCCCTGAAAAGCCTTCAGCTGATCCAAAATGCTGCAGCTACTGTAGAGTACTGATAGGGACTAGAAAGAGAAAGCATATTTCTCCAGTATTGGCTTCTCTTCATTGGCTCACTGTTAAATCTAGAATTGAATTTAAAATCCTTCTTCTTACATACTAGGTCTTGAATAATCAGGCTCCATTTTATTTCTAAGGCCTCATCTTACCATATCACCCCAAAAGAGCACTTTGCTCTCAGACTGCTGGCTTATTTGTAGTTCGTAGGGTACTGTAGTTGAAAGCAGAATGGTAGGCAGAACCTTGAGCTCCCAGTATAGATTTTAGGAGACAGACACCTTATCTATTTTTTTAAAAAATTAGGCTGAAAACTTTTCGTTTTGACCAAGCTTATAGTTAGGGCTGGATCACAGATGATAAGAAACACTTACTCTTCTCACTCAATAGACACACAACAATTTTTCTTTACAACGATATTACAAGAAAAAAACCTCACCGGGTTGTTTTTGACCCACTTATGCATCAAAAGGTGAAATGAAAAGTACTGAGATAACATGGTAAGACTACAAGTAAAAGTCCTACTATGAAACTAAAGTAAAAAAGTAAAGTAACTACTGTATAATTTGGGGGTGGGCTTTGGGCAGTGTGAACACAATAACTCGAGACTGAAGTGACATAAGATTTTTAAATTGATACCAAAGGTGTATCTCCTAAAAGTCTCGGACAAGTTTGAATCTCGATGACAGAGGTCAAGTTTTCCGAAAATCTTGAGAACACAATTACTTGAGAAAGATGTGACCTACAATTTTCAAATTGAAATGTATGTATTAAAAATCTCGGACAAGTCTGATTCTTGGTCACCGAGGTCAGAGGTCAAGCTTTCTGTGAATATTTCTTGTAAATGTCATAATTCAAGAAAGAAGTCACATAGGATTTACAAATTTCTACCATAAATGTAACTACTAAACATCTAAGGTAAGTTTGACTCTTGTTGGTCTTGACCTCAAGCCAAACTATGCCACAGGTGTATTTGCTCATGAAGGATATCATATAGGCTTTTCATACTGATAGCTTAGCTGCATCTACTGACAATCTCTGAGACTTCGATTCGGCACCCTTGATACAATTCCTGCATTTTTTTATTTTGCAGGTTTCTCAGTAGGGCAGTATAATATGTAGCTATTCCAGCGCCACTGTTTCAGTCTTTTGACAAAATGACATTCAAGGGTTTTTCCCAATTGGTGAATTTTCATAATGATAATGATCCTTCTGCTGTCAGTTTGCTGTCACTGTATTGATTTTTCCAGCTTAAACAACACATCAAGGAACTTTACTGAACTTTAATCTCTTAGTCACATATATTGACCAATAGTGTAACTTCATTGCTCAGATGGTCAGCAAGCGAATAAGTCAGGTACTGACTGCTTTTGTAGTCTAGTTAAAAAATAGCTCAGCACTTTGCCTTTACTGAGCAGTGGGGTACTCCCACCGTCTCCCCCTGCAGTCATTGTGCATTACCACCAGCAATAACAAGGCACACTAATTAACAGACTGCATCTTGTGTGTTTTGACAGACTGACTGTTTTACCAGTTCTTATGCTAAGCTAGTTTCAGCCCAGTGCTACGCAGCCATAAGAGTGGTATCATATAGCACACAGGGAATAAGCACTTCTTTTAAGTCCAGAATAATAATCTAGAATGAAGCTAGAGCCAAGAAGTATAGCAAATAGACATAAAGCAACAAAAGCATTTTGGCTCTGTCCAAAACCACAAAATGTGCTAACCAATATCGTAAAACTAATTAATTAATATAAAATAATTTGCTACTGTTCAGAGATTTAAAAATGTCTTGCTGGAAAGACTTAAATGCCTTCATTATTTCTTGGATTGATTCATTGACCTCATAGAATATTGATGCAACTGTGAAATTAACAGGGACAGAAAGAGTGCTACTCCTCATATAAATATATTTTCCAAAATTTGCACGGCAAGATCACAGTATGGCATCATAAAAGCTGAGTCAATCAGCTACATAGACTTAAATTGGAAAACAGATTTCCTGTTTGTTTGTTTTTTAGACATTTATCTGTTTGCTCAGCTTACCATTTTCTGCCTCATGCACAAGTCCCTACTAATTACCAATTACTTCAATAGCTAAGATCCAGGTTCTCTTTCAATAAAATCATGGTTTAATTTCTCATCCTGTTCAGACGGTCAAGGCAACCTCTCAGCTGGGTGACCCAAGAGTGACCTACAACCTTGAGGATGGGATGGTCCCTGAAACCAACATGCCTGTTCGTTTCTACCTCTCCCCCAACCGGGAAGATGGCTCTGCATCTATTCTGGTGTCTGAGCCACTGGACTATGAAACCACACCATTTTTCTCTCTTCAGGTCCGGGCGCAAAATGTGGCTGCAGTGCCTCTCGCAGCTTTCACAAGGGTTTATGTTAATATTACAGGTATAGTTTGCACTTCCCTCACTCTGTCTTTGTCCTTTGCTATAGTAAATTGGTAAATTTTACTATTATATATTTTAGATTAGATTAGATTAAATTAGATTAGATTGCCATTTACACAGGTACCAAAAGGTAGGCCCATTGGAATTTTTGCAAGAAAAAAAACATCATGTTAGTGGTATAAGGAAATTAATACATGATGTCATTTCTATACTCAGATGTCAACGACAACGTGCCATTTTTTACGTCATCCATTTACGAGGCCTCAGTGACAGAAGGAGCTGTGATCGGGACTTCAGTTCTGCAAGTGTCCGCCCATGACAAAGACCTGGGTCTTAACGGAGAGGTTTGTGGTGTCATGATAATGGTTTTACAAAAATCTAGAGACTGCTGTTTCCCAAATATTATGCTTTATGTAACATCATACCACAGTCCCACCAGTGTGGAAGCTTTTGTTCCACTGTTGTTAGAGTTTTCTTGGCGTAGGTTTGGGAACAGTTTCATCAGCTGTCTGATAGTGGTTGAGCCGAGCATATTGATTTGTTTAGCCCCTGTGACATTTTGACAACCACAGAGTGTTTTACTTCTGCTGTTTCTGCAAGTTATTGCTTGAAAGTATACTTCAGCTTAATTTTCAAATTCCCTATGCTCCACAGATCACTTATTCGCTGCTGACTGACAGCAGTGGTGACCACAGTCTGTTTCGTATCGACCCAAAACTTGGGATCATCAACACAGAAGCTGTGTTTGACCGTGAAGCCCGTAGCTCCTACTTACTGGAAGTTCAGTCAGAAGATGGCCAAGAGTCCGCTCGCCCTGGGAAGAACAAACAGCCTAACACAGGTTAGAAAGTATAAGGATGGCTGGTTAGATAGGTGGGTGGGTGATAGTTTTTTTTATCTAGCATAAAGCTCTGATAAATTTAGGAAATTTTATCTCAAGTTCATCAATGTAGTTAGACATCTGACAAATTTAAAGTGGTAACTAGTTTAGCACTGATGTGTTATTGATAACATTATAAATGAATACAATTGTTTCCAGCCTGAGTTGGGAAATATCTTATTTGTTGTTGCGTAGTTCTAATAACTTGTCCAGTTCTTATTCATATGGATAAACTGGCTCCCTGATCTCTGCTAAACTCTTTATCTTGCCCTCACTGCACACTGTGGGCTTTCTCACTGGTGTAAAATTAAAGAGAAAGAGATAAGCTGAAACAGTGTCTCTTCCCGTGGAGAGTCATTATGCTCAAATTTGTAAAACTTCAGAAATATCCATCTCTCATTTGATGAGGATGATCGGTGTTGCTGCTTCACACACACACACACCCACACATCCACACACACACACACACACTAATTCCAAAGCTTGTAAAAGTCCAAGCATAAACTTGTCTCTGCACGACTGAACAGGCACATCTGTGTTACAAGTGTTAGGTGTACTATATGGAGATGGACTCGGTGAGATATCAACCGATCCCTGACATCCTCATCATCCACTAACACAACTTTAGGCTTTAGCACTGAGCTGTCTTTTGTGTCTTAGGTTGCAGGGCAACCCAGTATCATGGTAATAGAGCCTATCCACTCCAGGAAATCATGTGGATGTCGTGAAATAAACACGCAGCTCAAGTTACCATAACTTGCACTACCACCAGGTTGTGATATTTTATTTAACCTCGACAAGCTAGATGGCTGATGTGTATGCAAAAATCCATAAACCTAGCCTGTTGTCTTTTGTTGTTGTTAAAGAATATTTATAATGTAGTATTGCTTAAATGCCTGAAAATCAGCAGAAAGGTGGTAGAAAGTTGTGAGCTGGAAATTAAATATCCCACCCTGCTGGTACTGCAAGTTACTGCAACTTCCTGCAATTTCAGCATGGGTGTACATATCACGCCTAAAAGGGTGAAATTGGCATGGTGGATAGGCAGCTCTATTAGACACTTTGATACCTAGTTGTGCAGGGTGGGTCCTCCATAGACCGACCTCATTCGAAATTGGGACCTGTCCCACAATGCTTGAGCAGACTGGGATCTATGGCGTTAGGAGGCCCAGTCAAAACTTTTGCCTTATCCACTCTGGGGTGTGCGCTTGGTTTGCAACAATGTTGTCATGCTGATTGGCATGTGTCATAGTAACATCTAAATGAATGGCAGGACCCCATGGTTTCCCAGCGCAACATTGCATTGCACCGTTAATGTTCAGTTTACCTGGTTTTAATGCTGTGGCTGCTCGAGGCTGAACTAGCTGACTAATTTGCTTATCATAACCCCCGAGAGTTCACTAATTAAAATGTAGCAGTTAATTTGTTCTGTGCAAAAACCTGTTATGGCAGACAGCCAAAAAAAGAGTCAGGCACATATATCCCACAGAAATTTGTAACTGTTAAATTTTCAGATAGTTGTAAATTTTTTGTTGCACTTTCAAGGTGCTTGTAGATGGATTTTCTTTACCTGCGGATAGATGTGGGGACTTTCATTTCCTGCATTTCTTTCTGAGCTGAGCGATCAAGCTTCTGTCTCTCTCTTTGTATTTAACATAATGGCTTGATGGGTTCAATCGACTCGTCTGACTCTCAGCAAGAAAAAGCATGTATGCCAAAATGTCAAACTAGTCCAGACAATTAAGAACCCAGCTTTGTGTAATTACTCTTTTGTAATAATGACATAAATAATTAGCGACAGCTACTTCTGATTCATTGTATCCCTATCTTTTAAAGCGACGCAAAAATATGTTTTTTGCTATTGTGGCATTCTACGAAACTTTAAAAGTTGGCAGAGTTAACTTTAGGGCGACCTCTGCCCCGGTGTGATGTTCAATTCATAAAAAGCAGCATTGTTCTTTCCCTATATGCCTACAGGGCAATACCA
The DNA here is from genome assembly GCA_015106715.1 of Bujurquina vittata. Classification (NCBI taxonomy): domain Eukaryota; kingdom Metazoa; phylum Chordata; class Actinopteri; order Cichliformes; family Cichlidae; genus Bujurquina; species Bujurquina vittata. Next base: position 144,539 of record VUQK01004875.1, on the reverse strand, counting down.
AAACTCTAAACCACGAGGAGTGCCTCCTCTGTGCACTGTGTTTTAAAAAGGCTGCATTGGCATTACATTCATTTACACCTTGGGATTGACTTTGAAAAGTGAATTTTAATTTGATTTATTCCACTGCTATGACCAGACAGCAACACTCTCTTCCATGTTAAGATAGCTCTGAGATTTCTTCCAACTCTTTCTTGTAGCAATCCGCTTTTTCCTCCCCCTTTTTTATCTTTCTTTTTTTCCCACTATTTAACCACGAAGGCCTTTGTTTGTTTGCCATGTGTGACATTTGTGCAGTAATAGAATCTCCGTGCATCTAGAATGACGTGCTGTGACATTTGTACTTCGACGGGAGTGTTTGCCTGTGTTTGTGACAGAGGTGTTAGGAGTGGAGGGTGGTGTTGTGGAGTTGCAAAGCCCTCTTTTCAGGTTGCCAGGGCTGCTTAGCATTTGCGATGAGCCTTAGCTGTGTCTACATATCTACCGCATCCAGAAGGGCTCATCTCCCCAGCAAACATTACCTGTCTCTCTGTTACCCCAGGGATACACCAAACGGAGGAGGGAAATGTAAAAACAAGCCAAGAAAACAAAGCCACATTCCGCTGTCTTTTACTTCAGCAGCTCCAAATTAACATGTCACCCATGTGCTCTGTGAGCAGATAATTTACTCTTTCTAACTAAAGAAATAAACAATGTAATGAGGAGCCCACAGATAAGACACAAACACTTGTCATCTTATAAATATTTAACCTTCCTAGTTATCTACTCTGTGTTAAAAAGAAAGTCGCTCGTTGACGAGGTTTAGCCCCATTACTGTTTTTCTTTCTCTTCAGAACGGTTACCCCTATGAAAAGTCCAAAGTCTTGACAAAATGAATAATTCATGTAATTTACAGCAAATCTCCGTGAATAGTGTTTTGTCTAATTTATATGTCATTGAGGAATATTGTGCTGGGTTAAGTGCCTCTTCCCCACTAAACAGTGACAATGAGTTGTGGAATCAATAGACAGATGCAATGAGAGTAACACACACACACACAGCACTGGTTCAAGTACGTGCGTGCACGTTTGCCTGTGTGTGCTGCGTCGTTTAATCTCCTGCCATGCTGTCATTCTTGCAGACACAGCGTATGTGAGGGTTTTCATCAGCGACGTCAACGACAACAAGCCGGTGTTTGCTCAGCGACTGTATGAAGTTGGTGTCGATGAGAATGCAGATGTGGGCCTGGCTGTTGTCACTGTTAGCGCTAATGACGAGGATGAAGGTGAGTTTGACAAGACGGCAGGCTGTTGAAGTCCCGAGGACATTTCACTGATTTCACTTCCTAGAAATAGCTTTTAAGGAAGCTAGCCAACAGAAACCAATATTTAATTTCGCTTCTTTTTTATGTTATTTCTTTGTTATTACTTTGCAGACATTTCTAATTTGCCATTTGACCAGACTCTTTCTGCGAACGGCAGAAGTACTTCAGATATTTCCTCATTTGTAGCAGTATTCATAAAGTTACCCTGTGGGCAGTCCTTTCCAATCTGGCCTGAGCTCTGCTGAAATCATGCTGCTGAAATCAAGCGGTGTGCCAGATTTAGTAGTCATTTAAGTGCTTGGTAATGCACTGTGGCACATATGTTCCAAAAAGAGTGACACGCTCCCACACAGTAGGTGGGCGGGATTTAAGCAATAAAGCAGTTGCTCATCCTCTGTATTGCAGTAGCCTAAGATCCCTTTATCAGACATGTTTAGGTCCGTTAATCAAGTATTTATGGGGAGCGGGGGTGCAGCTTAGGCTGGGCTGCAGCACTAATGATGAATAGCTGTAGAATAACTCCAACCACCACCATTAAAGTTACAATACTATTGCACTTGCGCCTAAGAGGCTCTGCTCAATCTGTCTTGTTTAAAAACTCCACCCCGGGTTTGACCGCAGTAAGCCTACCAGAGCCCTGTGGGAGACAGGGAGCACTTTGTCAGTAAGGGTTGTGTTAATAGTACAGATTAGTGTATTTACATGGGATTGGAGCTACTTTAACCCAACAAAATGATTGAAAGCAAAGATTATTCATTCCAGGAGATTATATTAAATATTCCAATGTCAAACCACCATACTGGATGGTGACCATGGAGACACAGTAGATATCTTCAGATATTAACTTCCTCTCCACTAAACTACCCCCCTCCCCCCCATCCCCATCCTCTCCCAAGCTTCACAATCATTCCCTAGGGGGAACTATCAGAGCGCATTATGCTGCTTTTCACTCTCATGTTCCCTTTTGCTTTTTTCAACACTCTTTTTTTTAATTAGTATCTGATTAAAGCCAGGGAGACGAGGTACAAGGTTTCCATTTAATTAAGTAATCAAAAGAAGAAAGGAAGACATGAAAACCTACTAATGTTCAGGTCTTAGAGGAAATGAGGTGTAATACCCTTGTGGTTACACCCTTTTGTTTTTGCAGGAATGCAGCAACAAACGAAAAGGGACAATAGTGAGGTATCAGCATGCAGAGCAATGTAGCAGAATTCACAGTGGGTTTTAAAAACCATCTTTGCCCCTGTTAAAACGATACTCCAAACATGCATTTTTAATTCCCGCCGCAGGTGCCAATGCCAAGTTGCGCTACCAGATAACATCTGGCAACAAAGGCGGTGTGTTTGACATCGAGCCAGAGGTTGGGACAATCTTCATTGCACAGCCATTGGACTATGAGCAGCAGAAGAGGTACAAGCTTCTGGTCCTAGCCTCAGACGGGAAATGGGAAGACTACGCCGCGGTGGTGGTTACTGTGGTTAATAAGAATGACGAAGCACCTGTGTTTTCCATGAATGAGTACTACGGATCTGTCACAGAGGAGCTTGATGGGTCACCTGTGTTTGTATTACAGGTATGAGGCTCAGTTGATTACTACACACACAAACACACACTGTGTTGTTTTCAGTAATTACGGTAATTCATATAACTGTAATAATCTTTAAAACACCACTTTCTTAGTGTAGCCGTACGCTGCGTCTAAGTAATGCTCGCAATTTTAAAATGTGACATGTTATTTCAGTTTATCTACTGTTAGTGCTTTACCCTCGCTTGAAACATTATAGAAATTTCATTTAAGTTACAGAGATAGATGTTGTGTGGGGAAATTCAGCAGTAAGGCTGTCAGACTTACTCTGAGGCCAGATGTAAGGAACATGCCTGATCAGAGCTTATTGCTTTAATTTGGGTGGTCAGGGAAAAGTGCAAACACTTAAATGGGCTGTCTAAAAAATCCGAAAGCAAAGAAGACTTAGGTGACGGCTGAAGAGAGATAAGAGGAAGCGGTAATTTGGGCTTGACTGGATGAATGAATATCCATTTTCTTAGGAAGTTGTCTTTATCTCTGCAGGTGACAGCTACTGATCCAGACAAAGATGCAGATCAGGGTGCCATACGGTATTCCATTCATGGCCAAGGGGCGGAGTCATATTTCATGATCAATGACATCACTGGAGAGATGTATGCCCAGCGCACCATGGACCGGGAAGAGCGTGCTGTCTGGCGCTTTGTTGTCATGGCAACTGATGAAGAGGGCGAGGGACTTACGGGTTTTACGGATGTTATCATCAACGTGTGGGACATCAATGACAATGCCCCCACTTTTTCATGTGCGCCTGATAATTGCCACTGTAGCGTAGCTGAGAACTCCCCTGCTGGAACATTAGTTGTGGAGATGATGGCCGTAGACCTTGATGACGCAGCTGTGGGCCAAAATGCAATTCTCACCTACAGAATTACTGAGAATGCACAAAATGCGGACAGTGCAGAACTTTTCGTGATTGATTCCAGCACGGGCACCATATCTGTGGCTGCAGAGGGTCTGGATCGAGAGCGTGCTGACACTCACCATGTGGTAGTAGAGGCTCGGGATGGCGGGGGCATGACGGGCACAGCTACCATCACTATTGTGGTAACGGACATCAACGACCACGTGCCAAAATTTAGAGAGGACTGGTGTGGTGCTCGTGTGCCTGAGAGCACAAATGAAGATGCTCCTGTTCTGGAACTGAGTGGTGTGGATCCTGATGCTGGCTCATACGGACATTTGGCCTTCAGTGTGGTGGCAGGAGACTCAGAGCAGAGATTCTACATGGTTAGCCATAGACTGGAGCAGACGGGCACTCTGAGGCTGAAGAAAAAGCTGGACTTTGAGCAGCCGGGAGAGCAGCGGTTCAACCTTACCATCAAAGTCGAGGACTCTGACTTTTCCAGCCACATCCACTGTCTGGTTGTGGTGGAGGATGAGAATGATAATGCTCCTGTGTTTGCCCCAAGCTCATACCTGCTCTCCCCTTTGCCTGAGGATGTAACTGTAGGAACCAGCGTCATCCAGGTCGCGGCCTCTGATGCTGACTCAGGCACAAATGGAGACATTTTGTACAGCATTCTTCCCCAGTCTGACCTATATGGACATTTTGCAGTGAGCAGCGCAGGTGTGGTCACAGTTGCTAGGCCGCTGGATCGAGAGACAGTGGCAGGTTATGAGCTGGTCGTCATGGCGACAGACCAGGGTACCCCGGCACTGACTGGCAGTGTCACGGTCCGCTTGCCATTGCTAGACGTGAATGACAACGGGCCAGAGCTGGAGACAACCTACATTCCCATGCTATGGGAGAACAGTCCGGTGCCTCAAGTGGTCTGGCTCAATAGGAGCTCAACTCTGCTGTATGTCACCGACAAAGACTCCCCAGAGCAAGGGCCTCCTTTTTATCTCTCCCTGCCCTCTGTGTACTCCACTGACTTCCACCTACAGGACCATGGGAATGGCTCTGCCACTCTCACCGCTCTGCGGAGATTCGACAGGGAAAGGCAGAGCGAGTTCCACTTGCCTGTTGTTATGATTGACAGTGGCGAGCCACCAATGACAGCCACAAACACGCTGACCATCACTATTGGCGACTACAATGATAACGTCCATCAAGCAGGAGAGAAGGATGTCTATGTGCAAAGCTACAAGGGTGAGTTGTTTGTTCTTTTCTCTTTGCCCCTGATTTTGCAACAGAGCAAGGAGAGTTTGAATCAAGAGGGGAAAGTGAGGCTAGAGCCCTAGGGGAAAGTTTTCACTGCCATGCGTGCTTGGAGTAGTCTGGAATTCATAATTGCTTTCTTTCTGTTACATTCTAAAAGTGTTTTCTTATGGTAATATCATTGTCACATCCTTTCCCAAGCTCCCAGCAGATTCTTCCCCTGCCAACCCTATGCCTAAAGCTCATCTGAACATCACAATATGATAAGAATCATGATTCTTCTCTCTTTACAGTGTTTCTCCCCTCCAGGTAAGTTGGTTAGGCACATTGGCTTGTTAGTGTTTTGATCACACACTCAGCTACATGACATTTTTGGTAATTGTGGAAAACAGGAGCACCGTGACTCATCCAGGCTGCCATTGTTTACCCAGCTGCAGTACTCTGGCACTGCAGGTCGATAATAACATAATCCATACTGAGATAGCCTCGCTTCCTTAAGCTCCACACTCTCTGAAGTGGAGCACTGAGAGCCTATTCATTCCAGCAGTGGGACTCCACAGTTATGAGCATAATAAGTAGAACAGAACACAAGGATGCAAGATAAGGAGAAGAGAGGGACGAAAAAGATAAGTGTTAGCATCAGCAGATTCTGTCCAGACTGAGTCAGTATGTGTGTCTGTGTGCTCGTGTGTGTGTGTGTGTGCATGTGTGTTTACCTTGAACAGGAAGGATAGCAAATGCAGCACTGGGGAAGGTGTATGCCCCAGATCCAGATGATTGGGACAACAAGACCTACACTCTGGAGACGAGTGCAGCTAAGTAAGAGCTCACTGTTAAATGCATCTAATTTTCTCTGAAAACATGCTGAAATGTGAAATTTGCAGTGTAGCAAATGTGTAGCGGTGGTACAAGCGCTAATACCGTATCAGACAAACTGCCAAACGGAAAAATAAAGAGGATGTGGACTCAGCAATGAGCTGTATTTCCCTAACAAGGGTTCTCTCAGTGGGCCTGACATGTCTTGACAGTTACTTTTCCTAATCTTAGCTCCATTTTTCCTGGCCTCTAATACAAGCTACGCATTCTGACAGGCTTAAATCATTGCCATCATCGGTGACTGGCATTCTGGAATATAGAATCAGGTTAAAAACAAAAACCAAACATAAAAGATGAGCAATCTTGTTATACTCCTAAGATGATACATTCCTTCTTGCTAGACTGTTTTATAGGGACCTTATGTTGTTATTCAGAATTCACATCCTTAAGATGAGATTAGAAATATCAATTGCATATTTGTTTTTTCCATATAGCAATTTTGACAGTTACTATGGCAACTATCAAGCCCTTTTTTGGAGTTTAGTCATCTGTCTTTTGTCTTAGCCGTTTTTGTTTATCTGTTTCTCTGAGTTTTTTGTTTTTTAACATTGATTTGCATTCACTTCCTGCTGGCGTGAATCCAGGTACCCCTGACCAATTTTCTACTTGTCTGTCTGCCATCTGTTTGGCATATTTTCTTCAGACAAGAGCAAAGAAACAAAAGAAAGCCTGCTTTTAAATTTCTCTTTATCTCAATTTATACTAAAGCAACTGTCTCCTGCTTAACTGCTTTTCTCTGTTTCTTCAGGTACTTCAGTCTGGACCAGAGCTCCGGAGAGCTAAGTGTGCGACAGAATGTTCCAGGAGGCAGCTACTGGTTGAGGGTTGAGGTGTCTGATGGAGTGTGGCCTGATGTGATCTCCGGAGTCAGAGTTCATGTCCAGGAGCTGGAGGAAAAGGCCATCCTATCGTCCGCCTCGCTGCGTTTGACCGGTAGCGTTTGCACAAACACTGACTTGCGTGTTGGCATGAATGTTGTGTGTTAATTCTGAAGCGCTGAGTGCCTTTCGCACAGCAGTTAAATATGTGTTGCACTTTGTTTTTGCATGATTTATCAGTACAAGGTTTGATCAAAATTTTCCGCTCTTAAAAAATCAAAGCACATAGCTGATTCAAATTGGGCTGATCTAACCTCATAGGTGGTCTATTTAGGAAGCACCACATTGCTTCTAGCGCTGCTGCTACTTTAATATCACTCTGTTGTGACCATTTGCTTTTGTGCATTAATAATGTGTACCGGATCTCCTACAGTGTAATAAAACTGTGACCCTCATATTTCATTTTCAAATTTCATTTTGGGGAAGCGGACCAACTCACTGGGAGGCAAATGTAGCAAATCTGAGCAACAATTGTGTCAGTATAGCAAAAAAAAAAACAAGTAAAAAAACCCACTCCTGCTTTTTTCAATATATGGCGTAAGCACAGTTGCAGAAATTCAAGTGGAGCAATTGTGGTTTCTATTGAATGTGTACAAATGGGACAAATTCAATTTTTTGCTGCATAATCCCATGAATATTGAAACCACAAAGAACATTTTTCCAGTCTAGCATGGGTTCTTTCACAACAACTGCCCTTTGGTCTCTGTACTGTAGGTTTATATAGGCTTTTATAGTTATCCTCGAATTAAAGCTGGATGGGTTTAAAGCAGAAGTTGATGCGCTCCAGCCAGATGTGCACACGCTAGGGACAGGAAGTGAACTTTGAGGGAGCAAGCTAAAAATAGCAGGCACGCCCCTCCCTGGGTAATGCCCAGGGAGACTAACTATAAGGGGAGCCTGGCTAAACTGAAACCACTTAAGGTTTCTGATTGTCGTGGGTGGTGTAACGGAACATTTTGATTGCACCTTGTACATGACCCCAGGACTCTAAGTAAAAAACAGAACAAAACATATTATATAATAAATAACTTTTCAATTGGATTCTTGTTCTCAGTCATCCTCCACAGAAGAAAAAAAGTATGCTCTTTGTTGTTGCTGTTAAATTCTTGTTTGAGGCTGATGTTGAAAAAGACAGCATCTCCCACAGGCAAGAATAAATTGGTACTTTTCATTGAATGATTATCAGGTTGTCAATCCAGTTAACACAAAAATAATATGCTGTCAAAAGAATTTTCTGTACTTGCATTATTTAACATTTCTAAGCATTGTAAAGCAACCATTCATACTGCTCGTTGATAATCGTTTCCTCCTCCTTCTTCAACACTCTAAAGTTTATGTCAGAGTGTTCATTTTTTTGACAGTCTCTCAGAGTACATCTGAGTTATAAAGGTCAGTTTGGAAGTCTCAGGTAAAGTCCTTGACATTTAAAAAGTCATTCAGCAAACGGAGTCAAAGGCTATTATGGATGCCTCTGACTCCAAGTTGTTATCATTTTTGGGAGATTAAAGATGACTGCTCGCATTCCCCGCATGTTACCGGAAGGTGAAACCGCAAATGTGATCGATTTTGTGGTCATTAAAATGTCTTGTACCAGACAGTTTGTCAAGACTCTTAACACGGTTTCAGTAAAAAAAAAAAAATATAAACATTTTTTTTATTATGTGCATCATGACTCATTCGCCTTACGGGTGATTCAGTATGGAAATAGGATCAATAGAGAAGGATGTTGGGCTATGTCTCGTGCTAATGGAATCAGGAACCTAGCAGACTTTGATCAACTCCGTAGTTGTCATTGATAAGTCAGTAGTTCTTATTTCATGAACCTCCCTTCTCTTTGTCTCCTGAAGGCATTACAGCAAGGGATTTTATCGACTCTCGTGTCGAAGGGAAGAGTCGGCTTGAGGCGTTCTGGGACTTCCTGTCTGAAGCCCTGTCTGTCAGACCGGGGAGTATCAACGTTTTCAGCGTCGCGGACAGGGAGGAGAAAACTGTGGACATCCATTTCTATGTGCTAACTGATAATGGCTACCTGCGCCCAGAGAAATTGCACGGTGTCCTCGCTGCACATAAAAAGAAGGTACATATACTATCATGTAGGATAGATAGTCATCAGTGCTCATATATCAAGTGATACACTTGGGGGGTTGGAGGGAAACAGATAGCAGAGCTTTTTATCGGCCCTTTTATTTTCACACCAACTTTGTCTGTTCGCGGCCTGCCCCTGTCATGTCTCTTTGTCTCTCACATTTATTTGCTGTGTTTGTCTTCCCCTCTTTTTTTTCTCTCTGTGTTCATTATGCATCACTGTGATTCATCTGTCATTCCCAATGACATATCATGATTCTTTAACATTAAACAGTTAGAATATTAAAACATTTATGGTGAAGACCTTGCCTTGCTCTCTTGCGTTACTCGTGAAGCTGTTTTGTTCCACCAAATGTAAATCGCTGTGTCCCCCAGGCCACCAGCATTGGTGATACAGATCCCTGTTATCTACAGTGACAATTATTGTAATTCTCGTTTTTGTCTCACTCATCTGCTCCGCTCTTCCTTTGCTCTCTGCAGCTGCAGTCAGTACTGCGCGCGAATGTGAGCCAGGTGCAAGTAGACGAGTGCGTGCACACTGATTGCAAGACATCGGGCGGCTGCTCCACACAGTTAAGCATCAGTGACTCGCCCACCTTGATAGACTCAGGTGCTTTATCCCTGGTCTCAGTGAAAGTAACATCCTTGGCTGTGTGTGGCTGCGCTGCCAGAGAAATGACCCACCAACACTGCTCTTCCTACTCCAGTAACCCCTGCCTTAATGGGGGAACCTGCGTTGACACCCAGAATGGATACAGGTGAGAGGCATTTTTGCAGTTGTAAGGGACTTGAGATGAAATAGGCTCTTAAAAGATATTTAACAGAAATAAGAGCTGCAGTCTTCTTTCTGGTCTCAGTAGACTTACACTGCTGTTAGAGTGATACCTTGGAAACTGAGCCCAGAATTACTGCGGATTCCTTGTGAGAAAAATCTTCTTCAGCTGTAACTAAAAGAGCTAAAAGTCTTTAGGAGCTCTGTTGTATTGTTAGCTGAATGTACAGTAGCTTAATTTTTTTAAAGGCTCGGATCTGTGTACCGTGGATGCAGTGTTTCAGTGTGCGTGCATGATTTTTAAAAACTGAATTTTTCTTGCCAGGATTTTAGAATGAGGTATGTATCACTAAAGCTTGTTGTTGAAATTTCTAAAGGTTCCAGTGTGTTATGCTTTGCAAATGGTGAATGTAAACGCCATATCGAGGTCATAGGTCTGTACTTTGAATTTAACCCTACATACTAATAAATGTCTGGAGTCAATATATAGCACTTGAAGTGCATAGGTCTCCGCAGGCATATATTGCAGAAGAAACAGCCTGCACTTCATTTCATGCACATACTTATACTAGGATTAAATAAATATAGGGCAAGGGGATTAACCCTTCCCCCTCTATGCTCATAATTTCTTAAAATCTCAGTTAATGCCATTTACATTAACATGGAAGTTCGTCAAAGCATAGTCATCAGGGTCAGCATGGACATCAGTTTTTTCTTTCTTTTATCTTTAAATTGTCTCCAATTTATCTGCATATTGCTGCAAGGAGCTTTGTTCTGTAATATCACCCTGTATGTGCCATATATGCCCTCCGGTGAATGCAGTCCAGCCATAAAAAATCCAATTTTTGGTTCTATTCTTTGTCGAAGGAGCTTAACAGGAAACCTCAGACAGCAGCTGATCAGATATTGTCAGTCACAAGTAAGAAAAACATGCCAGGCACCTCCTGAATTGGGCTGGCATGGCTCTTGTGAAGGAACTGTGAAAGAGTGAGGTGCATTGTGCTTGGCGTGTGCATATGTATGCATAAGGCTACACTCTGCCTAAGCCGCCCCTTTTGCTGCATATGGATCAGTATTCCTGACATGTGTTGCCCCTCTGCAGAATAAACAGCAATGGGAGAAACATCCCTTAACAGTCTCAGTACACACAATCCTTCCTCAGACACCGCATGAAAATAGATGGCTTTGACATTATCAGCAAAGCCAGCTTGTCTCACATGCCTGCAGTGGAGAGGACAGGATGAAATCAGCTGGTCCCCTCGATCCTCACCATCGCGTATAGTGAATGGGCTGTTTTTCTTCACTACATGTATCTCTTTCTTTATGGCGTTTATATGTGGTTATTTATGTTTAACATTGCAGTCTCACACACAAACAGAGTAAACAGGATCACAAAACACATTTAATTTCCAGTTTATGCAAGAGCAGTGGTCCCTATCACTCAATCCCTAATCAAAGTAGATAACTACAAGAAGAGGCAGTTGCACAGTTATCAGCCAGAGTTTGTAGTACCTTAAGAGAACATCTGTGGTGCTACGACACAGAGGAAAGTGAGAGAAATGGAAATAATTATCTTCTAACAAAGGAAATGTGATGTGCCGAGCAGGAACTCCCTCCAGAGGGTTCAGATCAGACAGCTGTGATAGATAAAGAATAGATCAGAGTAATGTTGTGTTCATAGCTAATTGATTTAATGCTGAGTTGAATATATAGGGCTTTGTGGCTAATGCACCCGATTTGAAAAAAAAAATACTTTGCCGGCTGTCTCTTGACAGCCAGCATGTTAGAGCAAAGCCAAACCTCTGTCTGTGTGAATCAGCAAAGCTGTCACGTATGCCAGAGAAAAGTCGCCATGCACTTATCCACAGATTGGACAGCGTGAAGGTTTCTTAGATCTCAAAACTGAATGACACTGATTGTTTCTTTCCCCTTGTTTTGCCTTGATTTTCCTCACTGTTTTTCTCCTTGGTGCTACAGGTGCCACTGCCCCCCACAGCTTGAGGGGCCAGACTGTCAGCAGACGAGAGTTAGTTTCCTTGGCAACGGCTATGCCTGGTTTCCCCCCATAAGGCCTTGCTTTGATAGCCATCTTTCACTGGAGTTTATGACTGAGGAAGATGATGGACTGCTACTGTATGCTGGCCCGATGGCCACTCTCCTGCCTGGGGATAGTGAGGACTACATGGCCATAGGTAAAGAAAGAGTCTGTATAATTAGATGTGTGCCAAGGGGCCTCAGGGCCATTACAGCACTTAAACTTGCAACTTAATTTTGTGTGTTTAATTACTGGGTGGTAGCTAATCAGATATACGAGGCAAATTTTGTTCGTTAGTGCACCGCTGAGGGATAGGAGCACTCACTTGACTGAGTTATACAGTTAATGTGGCACTACACAGGAAACCCAGTTTCGCTGTTTAATGTGTGCGTAATGCTTTGCCGCCTGCCATAACAAATTCTGTTTTGCTTACCCCCCCTGTGTCAAAGCGGCGGCTCAGCTTTTGAACACACTTTGTGGCTGGTAGACTTTCAGTGTCTCACTCAAGGACACATCAGTGGGGTTTATTCTTGCTGACACAAAGGCTCAAAACTCAATCTGCAAGGTGAAGGACAGCAGTAAATATTTCATCAGACCGAACAGGTGATTGGGTACTTGGGCAGCTATGAATAAAGCTTCATATTTACAGTATTTATAGAAAAGCGATACAGTATCATAGGAAGGATGGTAATGAAACTGAAATCCTTGTTACTACAGCCATTCATATTATTGTTAATGTGATTAAAATTATGTTGATGCTGAAAATTTTTGCAATGAAGATGTGTGTTGTAATAAATTATAGTTAACACTAGTAGATATAAAATAGAAACCAGTCCAATATGTATTTTCTTTGATGACAGTGCTGTCGCTATCATGGTATAAATATTCATGCTGCTGTGATGCACCCGCTCACACTCGCACAGTTTTAAATTACTTAACCCATAATTTTGTATTTTACTCAAAGGGCTTGATTCACGGAAATGGCAGAAAACACACATGCACTACTCTGATTTACCACTGCTGGTATCGAGCCACGCACACATTTTTGTTCAGGTTTGGAGATATTTATCTCTTGGATTTATACCTCCACCCCAATATTCATTTGTAGGACTCACAGCATTTAAAAATTTGATTAAAATAAATTAACATCTAATTTCATGTACAGAGCTCACTGGGAACAGTAACTTGGGGAAACCAACCAATTAGCTGTTTCTATTTCCAATTTGACAACTTCTTTTAAAATTAGTTGTTTGTGGTGCAGTTCGGATTCCCTTCTATAGCTGAGCTGTGTTATTGTATTGTCACCCTTTGTTCATACTGTGTTTTGAAGTGAGACACCTTCATACGTCCCTTGGGTTATATACACAAACTGGTTATTTGCGTCTTGCATTTTTTTCTGCCTGTTTTGTGCGCAATGCATTTCATCACAGCTTTTCATTTACTCTGCCTTTAGATTTTGTTTATCCTAGCGAGTCAAGTTGTTTCATATTCAGTTTTTTCTGAGGTCTTGGACTGATCTTCAGAAGAGTTGATGTAAATCCTCGTCCTTATCTTCCTTAGAGCTGATTGGAGGGACTCCTAGCCTCAAAGTTAACCACGGTTCTGGGACCCTGGTTCTCCAGTTAACAAATAATGTCGGGGTGGCTGATAGACGCTGGCATCGTCTCGATGTGAGGAGCAACAGTAAAGTAAGAGAAGCGCATTTGAGCCAAATGCCTCTGCATGTTATCCTCCCTTTCTCCCTGCATACAGAGCAGATTTCAGATTAGAACATACCACAATTTTTAGAGAGTGTCAGGCAACTGTACACTCACACATCCACACATGAATTAGAGATGACCTCTCTCTTCACTCTCCCCCAATTTAAAGGAAGTGCGCTTCACTCTGGATCGATGTTCTACTGCAATTGTCATGGAGACAGAAGGTGTAGACTCATGGGCAATGACAGAGGACCGCTCATCCTGTGAAATCCGAGGAGTCACACCCAACAGGGGAAAGTAAGATCAATAATTAAATACAGAAAGTGTGACCAGCCCTGCACAATTATAACAAATCAAGTAGTTCCTTTGAATTTTGAAGGGAGGCAGTCTTAACAAGCCACCACTAATAAATAAATTAATCCAATTAATAATGTATTATATTTAACAGTACACAAGTACACACACACAAAAACATAGCAGCACTTGTTTTGAAGTAACAATCAAGTTTGGCAATTTCTCCAGGGAAATTTAGGTTGTTTTTTTAAGGGTTGCTTAAATACTAATCCTTTTTTTTTCTGCTCACTGTTTTTAAACCCAAAACTCTGCATTGCCCATGGGATGGTGTCTAAATGCCCAGCGTTCCCACAGGACTAAATAGCAACAGCAATAGCAGTTTGCAATATTGTGAAAAAAAAAATCCAGAAATAAACACACTTGTTTCTATGCAATTTTCATAAAATTCAATTCAGCTTTATTAATATAGCGCCAGATCACAATTACAGTCACCTCAAGGCAGTTTATACTGCAAGGTAAAGACCCTACAGTATTCAAGAGAAAGCCCCAACAATCAAACAATCCCCTATGAGCAAGCACTTGGCGACAGTGGGGAGAAAAACAACTCAATGAAAGACAAAAGAAAAAGGCGAACATAGAGAGACAGAACAGAACACACACTTTGGGGGATAAAAGGGAAAATTTAATTACATGTTGCACGTCATTAACTTTTAGTAACTAGATGTACTTAATACTGTAAATGAGGATATTTGAACAGCATGTCAGCATTGTTTGAAAATATCCAGTTTAAACCCAGAGACTAGCTTTAATGGATAAAGTTGTTTGTTTGCATTCTGCTAAGCTAGTAGCATTTTAATGATGAGTTTGGCATCATTCACTTACTTGGTGACATTTGCAATACTCACTAATGTGTAATCTGATTGCATTTTTTAAAAACTGCCAGCAATCTATACCCAAAAGATATCCAGTGTAATGCAGTGTAAAACAGTGAGAGCACCAAATCAAATAAGCAGCTGGAGATTCGGAAAAAGTTTTGGAAAATAAACACTTTAAAGCATTGCTATCAAAATCAAAGTTGTTCCTGATTAAATTTCTGTTCAACTCAGTTAAATGTTTCAGATTCAATATCATAGCAAGGAAAAAAGACAAATCGGACAGCTCGTGTTTCCTCTACTCAGAAAGAATGAGTCTGCCCCCCCCCCCCCCCCCCCCCCCCCAAACGCATTTCTACCCCCCTCCCCCCCCCCCCCCCCCCCCCCCTCCC
>VUQK01004875.1:102888-122431 GCA_015106715.1 Bujurquina vittata | reverse complement strand
TTTTTTTTTTTTGTATTTTTAAAGTTTTTTTTTTTTTCTCCTTTCTCCTCTTTTTTTCCTTTCTACACCAGGTTGCTTGCGGGATTTGAGGTTCAATGGTCGCTCCATCTCCCTGGATGAGGAGCAGCCCTTTGAGGGGATTCAGGTGGTCACTTCGCAGGGGGTGTCTGTCGGCTGTGCTTCAGATGCCTGTAAAAAGCACCACTGCTCCCCTCCCTTGGTCTGCGTGGACCTCTGGAGACACCATGACTGCAGGTGCTGTAAATTTACAGAAGAAAAACCGTGGCATTTCAATAAGACCTTACAGCCTGGCAGCATATTCTTTACATATTTACACTCATGTCAGCACACATGGAACTGATCGCTGTTGGTTGCTTATAATAATAATAAATAATAATAAATAATTAGTAATGCAAGCACCAAGCTTGCAAATCACATCAATATCAAGACCCAAACTCTTGCACAGTATAGACTGACAACAGGTGCCTGTACTTGAAATGTAACACAAAAGGTGTGGCTGTGGCTCAGGAGGATGAGCTACTGTCTACTAATGGACCCTGGGGTTTTGTGCTTGAATTTGAGTCCTTATATTTTGGATTCCCGTGTTTGTAGTATTTTGAGTTTTGCATTCTTTTCCTCTCTGCATATATTTACTGGTTGGTTTCTTTATGTTCATATTCTCAGGTCTTTTTAGTTTTAATTGAGGTATCTGGGTTCTCTTTGTGGTTATAGTTTGTTTAGGTTTGATTCCTTGTTTCAGTTTAACCTGCCTGCCATGTGTTCTCTTGTTAAGTCTTCATCTCAGTTTAGCTGCTTACATGTTTTAGGGTTTCCTTTTTTATTTTGTTAGTATCCTGTTTCTTGTGCTTTGTATTTGATTTTACTGACCCTGTCTTTTCATCCTGGATTAGTTCAGCTGTGTCTCATTAGACTGATTTAGTTTAGATGCGATTAGTTCCTCAGCTGTGTCTTATTCCCCAATAGCCTTCTGAGTGTGTATATAAGCCCAGTCTTGCCCTTTGTCAGTGCATCTATCATTCCTGCCTTGTGCCCATGGACTTTGGTTTCAAAGTCAACTAAAAGTCAGTTTTACATTCATCTGTTTAGCCTGAGAGTCTGCATTTGGGTCCTTATTCCTCAGTCAGTGACATAGTCTGCATGTTGAAGATACTGAAGCCCGAGTTACCCCTGATGCATCCATTGGAGTCTCCGTGTGTGTGTGTGTGTGTGTGTGTGTGAGAATGACAAAGCACTTGGGTGTAGAAAAACAAAAGCACCTGTATGAACGTGTGTGTAAATGAGACTTGTAGTGAGAAAGCGCTTTGAGTACTCAAATTCAGTAGAAGAGCACTGCAGTATATAAGTGCAATCCACTTAAATGTACATTTTGCTAGTCGTACACAAGCTCTGGCATTCAGGTTTCAAAGCAGCAACTGATGGAAACTTCTAGAAGCCATCTGTGACAAGATTATTAAAATATTTAAATACGTCAAAAAATGTCAGGAGGAACAGCATGAAAATAGGCTCAGCATACAGTATGATCCAAGGGCTCACAAAAGCTCCCGTTTTCTAAGTTAAGCAGAAATACCTTGCATGGTTCGCAAATCTCCCCCTTTAAGACCTGCCACATACATAATGTTTTGTATTCAGAGTGTAAGCTGTCGAGGGAAATGTGCAATCCACATGAATGGCTTTTTTTTTTTGTATATCTTCTCTCTGTTATCAAGATGGCTTTCACAATGGAGAATAGCTTTACGTGTTTCAGCAAGTATTACCATTCTCCTCGGCTAGCTTCATTAACCGCTTCTGCGTAAGCCATCTGTGTCGTCTGAGTTCATTCTGCACGAGCTGACCCGGTCACACATGGCTTCCTTCACAATAAGTACTTGATGCGTTATTGTTTATGGCGGTGTTCATGAATTGTTCATTAGAAAATGAAGAAAAGAGAGCCACCTGAGTATTTTTCAATGATAAAATGAACAAGCGCTATAAACACTATATTGCAAAAAGCAGGAACATGGCACATGTGCACAGAGAAAAATGACACTAGCAGGAAAATAGTTTAGGTTAACATGACGATTTTTCTTGTGGTCTTTTAAAAAGAAATAATTAAAAAAAAAATCAGATTCTGCCAGTTTCAGATCATCACTAACATTACACACTTTCTCTGACAAACATGTTGACTTGTTGACTCGACTCCATTAAGTGTCCTAGTAAGCCATGGCAGTGAACGTTATTGATTCATATTAGTGCAAACCCCATTTTCATGTATACGCTTGAAGTCAAAGTGTCCACCAGATGGCAGCTATTTTGAGTATATGCCCGTTTTAGCGTGTGCCTAATAGTGTGTCAACCTGAGAGAATAGTGTATAACAGCAGTGACTGTCAGAGTCTTGGCTGCACCTTTAAACTCTGCAGGCCCACTAAGTTTCCTGACTGTGATTTCGAAACTTACAGCCAGTGGGGACTTTGACATCCATATTCTGTGATTGCTGCACTGCCTCAGGATACAAACCAGTGAGAGAAGCAGGGGGTACGGGGTGAATGATATTCAGGGGATATTTTGTACAAATATACTGAGGAACTACTACCGCAAAGCCAATCTTGCCTTCTCAATTTCTTTTACTGCCCCCCACCCCACCCCCAAGTTACAGTCGAGACTCTGTAACCTTCAAAGAGCATATCTTTGAATCTGATATAAGAAGTGTAACTCCTCAGGGTATTATTTTTACACTGTCAGCTTAGGTCTCATAACTCTGTAGAGTGCAGTGTTCTTTTTTATCTGACAGCTTCCCAAGTGTTTCTGGTCTCAGTATTACACTGCTGTGTCTTCTCTGCACAGGTGCCCTCCAGGCCATATGACCAAAGAGAGCTCCTCGGGCAAAGTTTGTGTCTACACGCTGTGTGCCAGCCGGCCTTGTCGCCACGGCACCTGTGTCGCTCACTCTCCGTCCCGATACTCGTGCCACTGCAGCGAGGGCTACCGGGGACGGCACTGCGACGTGACGCTTGCAATGTTCCACGAGGACGGCAACAGCCTCAGCCTGAGCTCCATGTTCGCCATCAGTATCTGTGTCATGGCCTTTCTAGGTAGCTATGTCGACTATTTGCTCTTCCACTTGTGGTAACCCAACGCTGTCGTCGTCTTTTGTTTTGCTTTGTTTGTTTGTTTCTAGTTTTGGTCTGAGGGGGTTTCTTTTTCCATCCTGATGTATTCTTTTATTTCTGCTTGTTGTTGTCACGCTATAATTATCATCATGTTATGGTTTTCTCTGTAACATCCTCTGTTTTGTTAGTTTTCCACCCAGGTTTGGTCCTGTGAAATCTATTCACACAGATATCTTGTAGCTTTATTGATCTCTTGAGTTGTGCCAGGATGTGATTTCTGCATGGGGCGCTTGTTGGAAACATGAAGCAAATGTCTACAGTGGAAGAGAAGCAGGGGGAGAAACATTGTATGTTGTATTTTGTAATTCATGTAAGATTCCCTGGAGGAGAGGGCTGTTTTTTTATGTGTTTATATATATATTTCTCATCACTCCTGTATTCCCTGTCTCTTCCAATATTATACTCTGACTTCAGGAGTCAATTTCACTCTGAGCCTTACTGTTTTATCTTTCCATCTTATTTTATATCCCACCATCCACTCATTTTGCTCCCTTGATGTCTTTTTCTTTTCCTTTTTTTTTTTTCTTTTTTTTTCCGCATTTCTCTGTACATTACTGTTTCCCCAAGTCGACCCTAATATGGGCAAAGTGTGCACTTTACTGTAACGCACAGCGTATGGAGCTGTAATCAGGAATCCTACACAACAGGCAAAACTTCAGGATGTTGATTCAATAATATTTGCACTTAAATTCTATTAAGTTTGGTCTGTTTTTAGGGGGGGGGTTTGGAGTTGGACAAGAATCTAAATGCTAAACACACATCTTTTCAAAAAGCATTCCTCTTTTATAAACTTTTTTAAATTTTGTTATGCCAATTATGCAAAGATTTCATAAGACAGGTTTAGATGGTAACCTAACCCTAACCCTACAGATGAATTGGTTGCCAGTGGATATTAAGCTATCATATAATACACAAAACATGACCACCAGATTAAACCATCATACATGCGGTATTTATAAAGATGCTGGAAAAACCGATCAAGTAACCTTAAAACCTCACTTTTTAAAAAAAAAAGAGAGGTTTTAGAAAATATTTTAAAAGAAAGGCAGAATTGTCGAGGCTTGGGTGATGAAGTGTAAGAGCCTTTATTGAAAGAGCTTCCCTTTGAAGACTCATCTGGTGGGTTGTGCTCTGACATATGAGGGGTCATAAGTTTAGAAGCATATACCAGAGAACAACCCCTGACTGTTTTGTATGTGAGGAGGAGAATCTTAAAATCAATAATCATAAGATGAGGGCTATGCTGGCTTTCCCGTGTGCCTGTTGAGAACTGAGCTGCTCAGTTGTGACATTTTCATGTTCACGATTGATGCCTGAATGCATGCGTTATTGAAGCAAGTATACATACATATATGAAAAACCTTTTCTAGGTAATAGCTTAGAAGTATAGTAAGAAAATAATTTAGTCGAGGGAAATCTGGAAAGTAGAAACTATTTCTTGGTTTTGTTAGAGTGCAGAAACTTTCAATGACATTCAATTTTTAAAGTAAAAGTCACAAAAGGACAACCATGACATCTGACTTCAGAAGAAGGCACAAATCTGTTTAAAATTGCCCAAAATTTTATTCCTTTGCGTAACTATTATAAAGCCCATAAATAAACAATGAAGAACATTCTGCGTAATTCTGAAATGTTTTTTTTTTTTCTGAGAAATTTTAAGGAAAAATGATGAAAAACAAAGTTTTTAAATTACTGATATAGCTTCTGGTTGTTTTCTCTGTCAGTCATATACGAATCATTTTGTCTGTAAAATGGCAGAAAAAAGAAAATGCATCGCATTTTGGAGATTCTAAAAATAGCCAGCGTACAGTGTCAAAAGAAAAATGAGAGCGAGGCGAAAATGAACTGGGGGAAAAATAGCTTGATCAGCCATCAAAACCGATCAACAAATTCATTATTCAAGTAATGTTTCAGCTCTAGACTTGAAGCAACTAAGTACTAATGGCACTGGCCCGCTTGTATAAGCAGTCTAATAAAGCTGCATGGTTGATGGTCTCATAAGCTGTGTTAAGATCTAATAGAATCAAGATTCAATATCTACCCACATCTGCTGCCAGCGGGGCCTTTTTAAATGCGTATGCATTGATATCTCAACAATTGTGTCAAAAAAGAAGGACGATTCCATTAATTCATGGTTAATGTTCAGGAAAGGAATGAGTTAATTCCATTATTTTAAGGGTTTCTAACTTAGGAACTATGTTTCTGCTATTCACAGAGCCAAAAAGTGTGTGTGTGTTTGTGTGTGTGTGTGTGTGTTGTAGCAATCACGTCTCTCTATAGTGCCACATTGCTGTTTATGAGTCTTTCTGTCACATACGGGCTTATAAAACGCTTGGGCAATTCAATACACTGTCCCTGCCTCTATAACTAACTTCATGCTCCCTCCAGGGCATGTGGCTAGTATTGGGACATCAGTTATTCTGACACATGAGAGTGAAACATACAAAGCAGTCTTCAATATTTGATAATGAATTCAAAGATGATGAAGTGTGGCCTTGGCATCTATCACGAAAATTCATGTGTTGCGTGCATGCTAACGAAAAGGGGTCCATTTGAAATAGCTCGTCCGCTGTCACGGCTGAGGCATTCATATTCAAGGCTCAAACTTTTCACCTCACCAAGAATTACAAACTGTCCCTTAATGCAATTCAGATTAGCGCGAGTACTCTTTGGTGAGTGTAATTGCATTTTCACACCCTGAAAAAAAACACACACACACACACACACACACACACACACACACACACACACTATAAACTAAAACAAATTTTTCTCTAAAACCTAAAGGGGGGAAATAAAAAGAGGAGCCAGAGCTTTGACTCATGATCAGCCGCAATGGTGCTTGAGTTCAAAGAACAGCTGGTTTTACTGTATGTAGTTGTTTAATGCTGACCTCCATCACCACAGGAGCTGCTCGCATAAAAACACACTTGCATGCAGCACGCTCGCTGCACAAAGTGAGACCACTAGCTGGGTGCTAAATTAAAGGGGGACTCCTGCTCTGCCTCAACATGCATTAAAAGTTAAAATCGTCATCCATTATTAAGTTTTGCATAAGCCGTCACAAGCTGACCAGAATGTGAGTTCAGTGTGTGTTATTGACAGAGCCAGATGAGCCAATGTCTGACCAATCCTCATTAGTCCAGCATCAGATCTCGCTTTCTGTTTCTTGATGAATAGAAGAAATTAGCTCCCCATATGGGCTCTGGTTGCCAAACGATCTTGTAAAGTGCCTGTCCTTTTTATCCGCTGAAACATTTATAAATAAATAATTTTTTCCAACTCGTCCTCATCTCTCACCTGTCTCATTTCCTTGTGCTCGTTCATCACTTTTCTTTTCTCCCTTGTCTTCCGTTGATGTTTCATCCGTCTGGCAGCTCATTTTCCACTCATTAACCTCAGCCCTCCAGTCCAGCTACAGTGAAAGGGTCAAGTGTTTTGATCAGGCTGTGTTGTAGTTTACTCCATGCTCCATCATAATGCACAGTCCGGTCCAGTAACATCATCATACCCTGTTCATAGTAACTGTTAGAGGGCAAAGAGGCAGCAGTAGTGTTATGGATTGATGAATGAGTGTAATGTTTGTTCTCCACCCTGAGTGATATCGATCTCACTGGAGTTTAGCTCTACACATATCTACACAACTTGAGGCTGTAGTTGTAGGGGGCAAAGCAGCCTGTGTGTGTGTGTGTGTTTTTGTGTGGTGGAGGGAGTGTTCTTCAGCTCCACTGCGCTGTGTATCGAACTCCTCCCCTCTAGAGATGCTTTTCATATCAACCTGTGTGATTTTGAGGGTTGAGGTGAGCGCAAGCCTGTAGGCAGCACCTCAGAGCAGGTAATTCTCAAGGCAAGGGCTAGAGCTACTGTCTGGTTGGTGCTGGGCCTTATCAAAATTCTGATGTTTTCTGCAAGGGTACTCTGGCGTAACAGTGAAGAAGCCAGGTCAGCTGATCAATACCACTCTACCCTCTACCCCGTACTGAGGAGGGTCAGCCAGGGATCGAGGGAGGGGGATGCTTACAAACTCTTTTTTTTATCTAATATGAGTGCAGCATCGAAGCAGAAAAGTGTAGTAGAAGAAGAGAAGTTGGTGGAGATTAGCTCTTGGGACTTATTTTTCTGTCTTTGTTTATGAGTACCTTTTACCGTCAACCCCCTCCCCTCCCACGAGTCATTGGTGCATTATTCTCTTTCGATGCAATTACTTGAAAAATCCAGACTAATGTGATTACCCTGCATTTCTCAGAAGATTTCCAATTAAACTGATACTTGACTCGCACCATATAAACTATTCTAGTTGAAATGGATCCCATCTCATGTGAGAGATAAAAGCCAAGGCCAGGCAAAGGCCAGAGAGGGACTGAAAAACAGGAACACTGAGAGACTTAATGAGTGAGGAATGGAAGAGGAAAGACGGAGGCAAGCTCCGATGTATAGAGACCAAAAAAAAAAAAAATTACAGAGATAAAAAAGAAAGAGAGGCAAGTTGTGAACTTGTAAAAACAGATAGCAGGGAAAGAAAAAATAGAAAGAGAAGGATGGCAGATGGGAGAAAAATATTGGTTGAGATTAATGGACTTTAAAGGTCAGTCCAGCATGTTGTATAATTCAGCACACAATAGCTGTGATTGATGCGTATGCTTTAGGACCTTTCCTGCTCGGCCCCCGCTGCATTCCTCTCTGCGTTCTGCCGAGCCACTGAGGCTTTGAGTTTAAGCTGGGAGGAGTACAAATGCAGTTAATAGGTTTCCGAGGAACTGCGGTCTTTGATAAGACAGGAAACAGAGAGGTAACATCAAAGGGAATATAGGTGGAAAGGTGGTGTCTCTGTTTCCACGCCTGTTTCTATTAGTTTGTCCTAACTATATAGTCAGTGGAGCTAATAGGCCTTTTGGGACAAATCAGCCTGATGGAGAATCTGTTTACAGTCAGACATTATGAGTCTGCATTACCTATTTATTTTGAATGACTTTAGCTGTTGAATTGCACATATTTTATTCTCATTGCAGCCAATGAAGTATTTCCTAGGACTTCAGTCTTTATTTCTTAACTTTCTACCTATGTTATCAATTTCAAATACGCCCAAAGATGTGGGTTTTTTTTTTTTTCTGTCCAGAATCTCATGTTAATTATGTGAGAGTGCTCCCTGCTGAGTTAACCTGCTCTCTGGCACCCCTCAGTGTTGATGCTGGGCCTGTTTCTCTACTCCTGCTGGAGGAGACACAAGGGCTTAAAGGAGGGTGTGTACCATGTGTCTGCACATCATGGCGAGTGGGAGGACATCCGTGAAAATGTGCTCAACTATGACGAGGAAGGTGGAGGAGAGCAAGATCAGGTAAACATACACACATCCCGGCATTTACACAGAAAGATTAAATTAAAAGTAAACTTATATAGAGCACTTCTTTAAGTTCTCCTTTCCATTGTTATGTGTTTTTAATATCACTATAGTATATATTTTTTAAAGGTATATATACAAAAACAGACACAACTGAAACAATAACATTAAATATTTGCTGATGCATTGAAATGAAAACTGCATTTGCAAGACAAAGTAATTGAGTTTAGGGATGTGTTTCTCCTCCTTTAACAGCAACAACGTCCATCACACGTTACCTTTTAGGTGCTTGTGAGCACACAGCACAGCGAGGAAGAATTGCAGGTCGTTCCAGTTCATCATTATTTCTTGGATATCTTTACTGAACAGCTGACTGAAAAGTCATGTCTAAATTTTCTTCTTTTCCTAACAATTCAACTGTAGATTTGTGTGTGTGTGTTTGTGTGTGTGCGCGCGTGTGTCACCGATCGTCTCATAATCTTTGATTATTGAACTGCTTTACTGACAATCTCCTGTTAAAAAAGGTAATAACAAGTAATAAATAAATACATTTGAATTCATTGTTCCCCAGTGATTGCAGTGCATCCAGGCACTCAATAGGAAAACAATTCCTCCTCTGTACTTCCCAGTTGGGATGAAGTTTCAGTGTTGTTGCCTTTTATCCTCCGAAAACCAGAATTTTTGTTTTAAAAAAAAAGATTGTCTTAGAAATGTTGTGAATTATCTATGCAGCCAGGTGCGGTTCTTGTCTTGAGAGGTGGTGCAGTGTCTTTTTGGAGAGCTGTAATTTTCTTTGCAGTGTGCGTCGACTAAAGGTGCTTATTCAGCGTTTGTCTCGCGGCGGACACCTGTACGTGTCAGCCGCATTTTCTTCAGTGACATTTTCTAAATTGGAGCACCTCGCAGAAAAAATTGAAAGGGAACTGGAAGAAGTGATCACAGTTCATCTAATTTTTCAGGCCCGCACTTTGACTATTCTGTGTTTCTCAGACACGAGAAGCACAAATTCTGTTTTACCCTGAGATTGTGTGTGTGTGTGTGTGTGTGTGTGTGTGTGTTTTTTGCATAATCATGACCTAGATAAAGATTCAGCCACATTGTATGAGTCATCAGTCAAGAAATCCTGTTAGTCTCATTTCACAAACTATTTCCTGAAAGTGTAAATTGCATGGACTGTAGAGCTATGAGTCAGTTTGCAGAAATTAAGAACGTAGATACCAATAGCTGTTAATTCCTCTGTTTTAATCGTGCTGATAGTAGCACTTTCTCCTCCCTGCAATTAGATAATTAATTACTTGGCTGATCGATGGTCATGTTGTTGCCAACATCTCTTTTTACATGCTGAATCTTTGTCTCAGGTTTAGGAATGGGTTAATTAGCTAGCAGAGGCATTAGCTGAGTTGCACTGCTCAGATTGAGGTGTGCCAATATTGTTTATCATTATATCTTAAATTTAAAAAAAAAAAAGATTACACAGGAGGAAAACTGTGTCTTTCCTTTTCTTCCTTCTTTTCATTCCCTGCTTCTCTCTCTGTTGGCCTCCCAGAATGCCTTTAACATGGTGGAGCTACAGCGCTCCCTCCAGCCAAGCCCAGCACAGTCACTGCGGTACAGTTATCCACAAAGCATCATCTCCTACCCACAGACTAAGCCTACCCAGGACAACAACAAAAATGGTATTTCTAATGGAAATGGCAGTGCAGCAATTGCTCTGCGTCTGGCAATCCCTCCCTCAGAGACAGAAACCTTGCCGTCACCTCTGACCTTTCGACGCTCGCAGAAAACCCTTTCCTTTTCCAGCCAGGACTTGGCCCGCTACCTGTGTGAGGTCATCAGGGACATGGAGCACCCAGAGGATCTCGGCACCATGACCACACCACGCCGCCCCGCTGGAAAGGAGCGCGGCCTCGCGGGTGTGCGCTCTCTCAGCTCCCTAAGTGCAACTCAGGGTTCAGAAGTCAGGCTTCAGGCAGCCCAGAGCACTCGGCTGGACAGGTTCAAAACCCTCCGAGCAGTGGTTAGTGATTTAAGAAGAGACTCCAAGACTCCAGAGGGCCAGAAAGACAAACTGAAGGAGAGCAGAGGGCAGCTGAACTGCGAGAAAAGCGGATGAGCTTGCACTCACAGAAACAGAACTGAAAGTTGCAACAAAAAAAAGGCAAGTCGTGATGGAAATCCAAAGGGAGATAATTAAATGTGATATACTTTGAGACTGGGAGGATGCCCATGGTCTCTGTGAAGTCTGCTATAAATGTACTGTATTGATGAAATTTTGAACATTTATGTTCTTTGATATAAACCATGTTTACCAATGAATGATCAGATGTGATGTATTGTTTACTTGGCATTGCACTGTACAGTATTTACTCTGCAGAAAGCACTTTTTGGAAGCACTCTGTGTCAAAACCACTCATGTCATGAAACTCATAAGAGTAATGTCTGCAAGCAAGACGGCAAATGAGTTTCCCTGTGAGATGACTTGATTCTTTTTGCTGTCAATGACTCATGAAATTAATTATGTGACAAAATGATTTTGGTTCATTTGTATTATCTATTTCCTTTTCAATAAATGAATATCTTTGATAATATTTCAAAGTTGATCTTGTTCAAACACCAGTTCATGATTAGTGATGCTCAAGTTTTCAAGCTAACTTTCACCATCACCAAAGTAAGATGTAGGTAAGATTCCTTGCTGCCTACACATGAAAAACCCTTCCTTTATTCCTGGCTTTATTGGGACGATGAGGCTTACAACAAACTGGAACAGCTGTTCTTGCCTCATTCAGCTATTGCCAGCAACTGGAGCTTCTGATGAGAAGAACAAAGTCAATTTTAGGATTAATCATTCATGTCCAGAGCCTGTAGCCTCCTGACCTGAGCTTCTGGGAGTCTCCAGAATGAACTCAAAGTGTGGGGGTCCCAGCAGGCGGCCCTACATCATACTTAATTGGCCGGCATTACTGGAGTTAAACAACTGTGACACTGGAGCGAGCCGCTGGGGAGGCACACAGAGCTGCTGCTTGGGGCTGATGTTCCTGCCTGTCTACACACCTACATAATGTTCATGCAAAGAGATAAGAGAGGTTCAGAGGGTGAGTTTAATTCCCTGCAGCTCTTTGAGAAGCTTCACGTTTAGCCATTTTGCATTCAGTCTGAATCCTGCGCATCAGACTCATAAAATATCAGACATCTCTAAGTGAACAGATCATTGTTGTTACATACGTACATGTTACACTACAGCTGTTTCTCTGTGTTAATATCATTATTACTAAATTACACTCGCTCTACTGTTGTTTCCTCATGTCAAAGATACATGCGTTACATAAATGCACACTGCCATCTACTGGCAAGCTACTGGCACTGCCTTTGACACGGCTCATTACTCCAGATTTAGCTCGTTTCTGCACAGCACACAGTTGTTATCCTGGGAATGGTTATTTCTGGCATTGTGGTTTAAAATTTAGCCCTGATATCCATTTATAAAAAAAAAAAGTCAGCAAGTACTGTGTGCATGATCATGATAAGTGTAAATTTAAAATGCTAACTTCATTCCTGCAGTGTTTTCCACCCACTTACAGAATAAACAGTTAAAAACAACAAATTAAGTGTGGGGGGGAAAAAAAAAAAAGCAAAATAAAATTTGCAAAGTAGCTTCTCGGCCCTTTCCAGCATTCAGATATCATAATAAAATCCCAGAAATCTCCAAACACCTCAGTGTTGCTGCCTGTTGTCCTACAGCTTTCAGCCTTCAGAGGACACTCTCAGTCCACACACAGCAGCAGTGTCATGGTCGACCGGAGCAAACTGCAGTAGCATCTGAGGGGCGTTTACAAATGAAAAAGCAGAGGTGACGGATGGAGAAGCAGAACTGAATGGCTTGAACGCCACAAAATAAATGTGAATCATATGTTCCTATTGCAAATTTAGACAGCGTGTCCAGATCTTTAAGTAAAAGCACATTACAATACACACATACCACCAAAAGGAAAAAAGGCAAAAAGAAACAAAAAGCGACACTGAGCTCATTTCTTTACAAAAATGGAGAAGTATTATATACAAAATTAACACTAAGTGTAAACATAAAGGCACTCACTGTGCAGAAAAGGATTAGACTTACAAGCCATCATAGAGGCTTACTACTGGATAACAAATAGAGGAGCTCATTTTAACAATTGATGCTTACTTTTTACTTTTTTGCAGAACATTGGGTATTTTTTTCTTTTTGAACAAAGATTTTGTTTTGTTTTTTTTTGTTTTATTTGGTGGGTCTCTCTCAAAAGAATCTCAGACTTGATCTCAGAGTCTCGGACCATAGTTGGGGCTCCCTAGCTGGATGGGCCGTGTATAAAGGATCACATGAAAAAGATTTTATACATTCCCGTTTCCTCTTCCTGTTTCTTTACCAGCATATCGTGTCTGTCATGGGGCTAAAAAGGAGAGGCAGACAACCGTTCACACTCAGCCAAATTATAATCACCAATTAACCTAACATGCATGTCTTTGGACTGCACAAAGAAGCCCGAGTACCCAGAAAGAACATGCAAACTCCACACAGAAAACCCCAGGCAGTCAGTGGATTCAAACCCTGGACCCTCTTGCTATAAGATGGCAGGGCTAACCACTGCGCCACCATGACACCTGAAGTCAGTGCGTGAATTCAGAATCACATACATAAATGTAAGTTACAACAACATAGTGTAAAAAGAAGAAGAAAGTGTTGTTGTAAAGTGTTATGAACACACAACCAGCATCCTTGATATTTAAAATGCACATTAGTCTACATGGTTTTTGGTAAGTTGCACACCTGTGGAGAGCTCCTTAATGCTGAATGATATAAACCAGTATTAGATCAACACATGTTGCCATCCAGCTGACAGCTTCTTAAGGGAAAGCCATGCTTTTTTTTTTTTCAAAGTACCGAGCCACATTCTGCTCACATTACAACAGTAAATTGAAGTTCTGAACTGAACTACAGTACTCGATGCAGCAGACACTTTACACACACACACATTTGGGGGGGGGGTTGAGCTATCAACAAAGTTTTCAAAGTTGAAGAGTTTTGAAGGAGTTTGATGCAACACTGTAATAGTGATGGGCTTTACACTGGAACTTTAAATCCAGCCTTTAATCACCACAGGAAACGTAAACCCCACAGATCCAACTGAATGAACAGGGTGGAACCATACTAGACACTATTCACGGTAAATGGTGTTTTATGAGGTACATATCAGGGCTGCTAATCTGGGACTTAACGTCCTTTTGCACTGCAGTATACATTTCAGAGATACCAGTGCACAAGGTGGGGGGTGGGAGAAGGTGGTAGAGCCGAGTCTGTAGGAGGAGCAACACAGGAGCGGAGCGTTTGATGTGACAGCTGGAGATTGGAAGAATGAGGGCTGACACAGAGCTCCAGCTTCCTCAGCCCGAGCTGGTCACCCAGCCAGCCTGTCAGTCAGTCACTCTCTGAGATTCCAGCTCTGTTTACTCTTCTGTTATTAACATGTGTGAGTCGGTGTTTGCGTGCGTGCGTGCATGCGTGTGTGTGTGTGTGCGTGTGTGTCCATGTTTATCCTCAGGCAACGGATCTGGGAGAAGTGACAGTGTGGCGTGGCCCTCTGTCAGTCGCCCAGTAAAGTGGCATGCGTGTCAGCCCTCCTGACAGACGCTCTCATCCTGCTGGCCAACGATGGCGGCTGCAAATGTGGGACATGTCTTGTGACAGAGCGACACAGCCTACACGACAACTCGGCGTTCAGACAGGACATGAGCAGTCAAGTTTGATGTGAGGGGGGTCACTGCTGAGGGCCCAGGCTCTCAGAGGGTGAGTGAAAGCCGCCGTGATCTCTGCACAGCTGGAGATGCTGCAACTGCGCTTCACCTCACTCAGTCTTTTGTTTTAAAAAGGATGGAAGGAAAACGTGTTTCCATTAGAGGTCTGCTGATGTGCTTCTTAAATACATCGCGTACGGCACCAGTTAATCACCACACACTGCAACGACATTGTTAATAAAAAAAGTGAAGACACTGATAAGAATTTAGATAGAAACTTAAAATATAAATCTGAAAGAGGAGGGGTCCAGTTCTTACTTCACCTGACATATGATAAGGAACAATGAGGAACAATCAGTTTCAATACAGTATTTGCGTTCCATTTGTGCTCAGTCATATTTGGGGATAGGCCACCTATAACTGAATGTAGTCATACTGCTGGAAACAGATTAGTACTAAGGGAATTTTGATCTTTCTTTCCCGTGGGAAGAATCACCCGAATTTTGTACGGTTTATAAAAAATTAAACTAAAATCAAAAGCTAGGTGTAAAATAATGTAAACAAATTTGAAATCATATAAATATGTAGCAATTGTTTTCATTTTAGCCTTTGTCAGCTTATCAACATTAAAATTGTTTAGCAGGCGTCAGTGTTTAATGACACTGGTGCCGTTTAATCGACTGCATTATAATACCTGATTCCCTATGTTATAGTTTAAAACAAAATAAACATAGAACTAACTAAAGGTTCTTTCTAACACAGCATTATATCCTGAAGTATGCATGCGTTGCTGTTTTGGAGTAAATATTGTACACTGCTCAAAAAAAGACAATTAAGTGAACAGTTAATCATCACAGTAAAGAAGAAGTCAGTTAACCTTCAGGGATATCAGTCTATTTAGGAAGATGTTACATCTGTTTTGGTGCTCTCACTTTATCCCTCTGGACTGATTTTTGCTAATCAGACTCAGACTCAGCTTTATTGTCATTCAGGCTATGATGCATAATGCGAAAAAAATATTGTTTCTCAGGTCTGTACCCTGCCTCTCGCCCTATGTGAGCTGGGATAGGGCCCAGCCCCTCCGCAACCCTGAACAGGATAAGCAGAAAAGAATGCATGCATGGATGGATGGATGGATGGATGGATGGATGGATGGATGGGTGGATGGAGGTCTTGGTGTATATGGTAGGTCAAACATAGAATTAGAGTAATAAATAAAATATAATTTAAATAAATTAATACGTAAATAGCCTGGGATAAGTCAAATAGAGTAAGAATAGACTAAACTAAACTAAAACTAAATAGACATAAGATAAGAAGATAAGATAAGATAAGACAATCCTTTATTTGTCCCACATTGTGGGAAATTTACGGTGTTGCAAACAGCAAAGGGACAACGTAACACTTAGTACAAAAACAAGAATAAATAATATGTAAAATCTGAGATGAAAATATTAAAATACTCTACAACAAAAATCTCTAAACATTTACAAACACTGGCAAATTAAATTTGCCAATAAATGTTTTTGAAACTTGTGAAAAAAAAATGTATAAACATAAATAGCATATATATATATATATATATATATATATATATATATATATATATAAAATGCCCTTGTCACTATTGATACCACGAGACCGTACCTGCAGTCTCTCATGGTATCAAGCTCCTCCAGGATGGCACATTCATTGATGCCATTGCAAGGTTTGTTGTGTTTCCCGACACAGTCTCAGGAGTGTGGAGGAGATACCAAGAGATGGGCCATTACATGTAGAGAGCTGGGCAGGTGTGGTAGAAGGACATCAATCCAGCAGCAGGATCTGTATCTGCTCCTTTGTGTGAGGAGGAGCAGGCGGAGTAAACGTAAAGCCATCGTGAGCAAATGATTTTTAAAGTGTTTAGAAAAAGATGAGCAGTTTCCAGTAACGCCAGTAAACAGTTGCTGTTTGTAGAGTTTCCAGCTGCTGACCCAAATATTAAGAATTATAGTTATAAAAGAGAAAAGTTTTTTGCTTGTCAAAACGTGAGATGTCTGGTTTGTTTTTTAGGTGATCCATTATGTAGTTCTTATGCTCTGCCCACAGATGTCACTCTTTGCCACACCTGAGCTCTGACCCACACCACTGATCTGTGCTTACATCAGGATCCTCAGGTTTCTTTTCAGTCCCCGAGAGTTACTTCATCCCCTCACCATGTGGTTCAGTGCTCCAGCAGTGTGCTCTGCAGGGATGCACCAGAGCCTCCCAGAAACGCTCCGGCCATAGTTTATCACTGACTGCATTAAGAGCATTTAGTGGCACAATTGTGATGGATTCTGAGAGCAGTTGATTTATTGATCACTCTCCTCAGCTAAGGTGCGAATACTCAAATAGTTACCAATCACCTCCAGAAGTCACCTTCCCACAAAGGCTTTCAGTGTTGTAAATGGTTTTTGGTCTGCGCCACAGGTGACTTTGAGACAAGAACTAACTGAAATTTTTTAAGGCAGGATTACACAACAAATGAATCGGTGAGGTGTTCTTGCGTTGAATGTGGCCGTTTGTGGCCATCTAGGACTTTGTCCATCCATCACCGAGGAAGAGGAGGGATGAGCTGAACAGCAGTGGTGTTTGAGAGGAAGAGGGGGAGAAGCAGAGGGCGCCTGACAGATGGGCTTAGTGAGTGAATCATTGACAGGGGCCTGCTATAGGATGCTGCCTCCATCAATAGCTCAAAGCCTGTGTGATGAATTACTGCAGACAAACAATGCTGAGCAAGCAAATGTGTGTGTATGTGTGGTTTTTATTTTTAACAAAGCCAGGTGAAAATATTAGAGTTTCTTTTCAGAGCATTACACATCATAATATCAGCTGTATTAATGTGAACTTGATTTATTGGTGCACAAGGCCATTGCCAGGAAACAGCACAAAGTATATTATTTTATTATAATGCATGTATTTAAAAAAAAATCCACCATATTTCTTTACTCTTACTTTCACACTTATTTTAATTATCATCTTTGCATTGTAGTGCGAGATGACAGATCGATCCTAAATATATGATATGAAGTCATAATGCTAAAGTTATCAGAAGACTGATTATCGCACTACAGCACCAAATGTATACCTATGTACACAGGAATTTCAGGTTAGAGATTATCATTGATTTATTTACTGTAGAATACACATAATTAATAATTAAAGTAGTTTGGCTTGTAATCAAAGTCAAATCAATGGCACATCTGGAGCAGAAGTCATTCTTTACTCTCTGTAATTAGCTTTGTAGCTTTTACTGACAAAGTAGCTTCTTGTGGAGGGTTTTCAGCCCTCAAAGCATTAGATCAGTGCTTTATAGAAGGATAAATACTTTCTTTTACGCTCATTAAAAAAAACCCAAATAAATCACATAATGAAACATTAAAAATAGGGTTAAAAAAACGGGATAAATAAAGCACAGTCCATCCAAGTTATTGCAGGAGGCAGAACGTGCACGACTGTGAGATAATGTCTAGGCCTGCCGAAACAAGCAGGACTGAAATTCTAAGTATCCTTATTTGAAGAAAACGTATGAGCATTAAAAGTCAGACTTCACTCTTGTTTCCAGTTTTCTGTGACTTTTAAAGAGTAGCCCAGAAAACGTTAACACCTCCCTCCCCAAACTAATCCTCTCCTACCCTCTGTGCGTCTCCTCCTCCCCATTACTGCAGACAGAACTCCACCAGGTGCTGCTGGAAACAATGGCTGGCCCATGCAGGGATCAATGCCAGGCCACTGATGGGCTCTCATTCCTTCACCAGCAGACGTGATAAATGACATGGCCCATATGTTTCAGTAGCCTAGACTCCAGCCATCAGCCTCCTTTGTCTCCAAATCTAAAGGGAGCAATGCTGTGAAAAATGTAATGAACGCACAAGTACAAACAGAGCAACATGCACACATGAGATTTAAGAAAATGCTGCATTAACTATCCTGTTTGTTTGTTTGTTTGTTTTTATGACAAAAGATTTACTAACTGGAAGCAAATTGGTATTATTTTATTAATAGAGTTGAGAAACCAGAGTATGTGATCCTTTCTTTGAAAAAAAAAATTGTGTATGCTCTCTCCTCCTCCTCCTCCTCCTCCTCCTCCTCCTTCTCCACACTCTTCTCCTTGGCAGCAGTAAATCCTGATGTCTATACAGGTAGCAGCGCTCTGGCCCCTGCCGGCCGTGTCCCAGGTGTCTTGTCAGCTGTCAGAGACGTCCGACAGCAGACAGGGATGGCATGACCAGCGGGCCGGGCCGTGTTGGACGGGTCAGCCGTCAGCGCTGTGGACAGACAGGCATGTGGCAGTGATCTCCCTGTGACAGGCTGTCAGAGCCGCCGGAGAGCCACCAACCAGCACTCGCCCCCTGTCATCCCACCTGACTACAGACAGAGGAAAAGCTCTGAATTCTCAGCTTGGCACCCGGACTCGACTGCCCCCCCTCCCCCCTCCCTCCAACTGCTGTACAGTACAGCCATTGTAGCTTCTAAATTCAGTAGGTTTCTTTAGGCCGATCGGTGAAATGCACTGGTGTGGGCGAGCCCTTGGTAAGACTGTCACTCTCTATTAGATAGTCTAATTGAATGTGCTTTACCTGATTCAGCTCTTGGAAATGTAGACCTGCAGGGCAAACATCCTGACGCTGAAATGTCCTAAAACAGGAGCAGATGCAAGACTGTCAGATGAAGTAATTGTCACTGTATAACAAGCGACATCGCTACTGCTTGTGATCCTTTCCACTTATGCATTCTGTATTATGTGTGTTTATCCCAAAACCCGTCTTAGCTGGAGGTGACATCATGGCTGACTGGTTAACATCAGAGTACCTGGTCATTTACTGCATGCCACTCCCTGTGCTTTCCTTATGGGTTTTTTTTTTTTGGTCAATCTGTCTATTCTGCTCTATACTTAGCAAAAACACACACACACAAAAATAATAATGGAAAAGAAAAAAGGACTCAAGTCTTCATTCTCTGTGTGCCTGTCTGGCAGGTGACATTTGGAGCGGTACAGGAGATGTATATGCCATTTGTATCCCTGGCAGGGTCAAAGCACGTAACATGACCTGCAGGACAGAGAGCTACAGAAAAAAGATACTAATCTTGCACAGGGATCAATACAGCACAGAGAGGACCTGATAACTGGCTATTGTCAATCAATCACACTATGTTTATGAAGCCTTTAAATGTGTATTTTTCCCCCCTCTTTTTTTGGGGGGGGGGGGGGTTGCTCGGGCTGGTTTTAGGTGGGCTGAAAGGGTT
>VUQK01004875.1:26755-65351 GCA_015106715.1 Bujurquina vittata | reverse complement strand
TTCTGTTTCTCACACCCACCGCACACAAGGAAAATTCATACATTGGCCCTACACCATATGCTTAGATATTAGTTAAGACTGCATCCAAGAGTATTGTTGTATTCATAATATTCATAATTTATTCTAAGGGAGCCTCTATACTCCCATCACCTTTTATTAGCTTGATAAATCACCTCTGTTGTCAGTCAAGGCAGGGAGAATAATTGGATGTGGTTGTCGCCCTGTGTGATGGATTATCAGTCATTGGGGATTAAATTAACAGATAGTGCTCAGACATAATGGTTTTTGTTTTGCATTTTAAATTGCCTGGGAGCATGGTTTGACTCTATAGGTTTTTATAGCTGGTCCTTTTGGACTTCACTCCCTCTTTCAGTGCTTTCTGGGCTTCATGACAAATGAAGGGCTGAAGCTCTATTAGTATAAAATGTAAAACATTTACTACTAGGTTAAGGAACAGAGAGGGACCTGAGAAGGCTTACGAATGTGATAGCACGGCAAAGAATTCCTTAAAGCGACAGTTTGTTGAAATATCTAGACAATGTGAAGACATTTCTGGAATCTTTTTGTGTTGAGGATGAGAAAGGAGACCTGACAACTTGGTCAAGTGATGTGCGTGACGTAGCTAGTCAGTGCAGAAAATAAATGTTTTAACTACCTCATTCTGGCTGGTTTTAGTCGTTTAAATTAGAATCTGACACGGCCTTTCAAAAGCAAAAGAAAGCAGGATGCAGGAAGTCACTATTCAGCACTGGTACTACAGAGATATCTCTCTTGCATGTTTTCCTGAGGGCGAGCAATTTACCTCCTCACCCACTTCACCACCCTCCCAGACCCCTCCCTCCCCTTCAACGTCCACATTATCATAATTGTGTCCAGAACATGAGGGGCCGGGGAAGTGATCATGTCATTTTATTTACACCCTGCTTGGCCCTTTTTACAAACGACATGCCACTGACTGCCAAGCGGACTGGGGCCCAACGACATCTTTTGATCAGGGCTGTCGGGGCCTATCAGCGGAGAATGGCAGGTAATGGATACCCAGTGACAAACCAAATCTCCGGGAGGACGGAGAGTGGGCCGCACCTGCCAGGTCTCCATTAGGCTGGCCTCTCAGTTGGGTTGCCTGCTGACTGTGCCCCCAGGGCCCAAATCAGACCAGCGCCAGCCGCATGGCTGCCTAGAGATTGGCTGTTAGCACTGGAAATGAGAGTTATTTCAGCTATGACATTTTTGTTTAGACTGGATGTGAGTGCATGGAGAGGTGGGGGGAATGAAGGATTTAGTCACAGCGCATGTCTGTGTGTTTGTGTGTGTGTGTGTGTGTGTTTGTGTGCACACACAGGCTCGACTGTGTGCGAGTGCTCAAACCATTTAGTCTATACCTAAAGGTTCTTGCTGTTGCATTTGTCTTAGTTTACAATATTGTCCAAATGGCCTCAGACCTGTCCACAGGCCATCCACTATTTTCTGAGAGTATTTGTTTTTCCTTAAGTTGAGTGGTTTTGTAAGCGGGGTGGTCAGGAAGTGAGGGAGCAGGGGCTTGGTGACACTGCAGAAGAGGGGGTGAGTGCTGGGTGAGTTGGCGCTACACGGGTAGACTCATCATCACACAAGGCACAGGAGTTGTGTCAATTTGTGCGTGCGGAAGGGTGGGGGTGCAGTGGTACACATACACATTAAGGCATTTAACACCTACACTCATCTCTCTTCATGTGAGCTGTAGGCGCCAACAGCAAAGTGACAGGTCACTTATGCATCGCCATCATGTCAGCCATCCTCAGTCTCGCCTCGTTGTCTCTATCCCTGCATCCTTTGATTCTAATTTTATTCCTTCCTTTATTATGTTCATTCTTTGTCTTTTTAAAGATTTGTTCTATTTGACATTTTACACTCGTTTTTTTCTTGGTATATCATTTGAACCAGGAGTATTGACTATCTATCATATCAAAAAACTAGTGTACTTACTTTAGGGCGGATGAAACTGTGCGGTGTCTATTCAACATAATCTACGTTTCAGCAACAAAATTTTGACATCCCTTTCTTGAAATTCTTGAAGACATGCTCTTTGCCTGTGTGCGTGTGTGTCACTATGTATGTGTGTGTAATCAGAGAAGAGGCAGATGAAGAGGCGTCAGACATATTAACTGACAGATGGAGGTTGATCCAACTCATTTATTACCCCAGAGGAGAATGCCACAGTGAGATTGGGCTTCATTAATTTCAGATTTAGTTTTCATTTCAAGCTGTTGCGCCCTGAGATAAATAAAATGGTGCATTATGTTTTTGCCAAGATATTTCTTTTTTGTTTTCCTCCAATAGAAGGAGTGAAAAGAGGGGAGGCATAAGTTCCGTGTGGCTGGGGTAGTATATAAATACAGGCTCGCCTAGAGGAAAATAACACCTCAACGGTTGATGAGGTGAAATGGGATGACTGTAATTTCTCAGCTCAGCTTTAAAGGCTCCCACACAGATGGCTCATTTATCCCTGGGAGTCCTCGGGCACACATAGCAGGGAAACTTTTTCTCCAGTTATTCTAACATAGCGTGTTCACTCCCTGCAATTTAACTCATCTCTCTCCCTCTCTCTTTGTCTCCATTCTCCTTGCAGCTTATTCTCCTGAAGAGCTGACAGAGCACCATGTTGAGGATGAGGAAGCAGAAGCGGACGACCTGCCCTCAACCCCTCAGGATGACCTTCCCATGAAAGATGAGCTTGTGGAGCGAAGTGTAGGGGCCGCCAAGGAGCAGCCGTGTGACCAGGAATCAGCTGAGACCACAGAGCTCTCAGGACAAGACATGGACAGTGAGTCACATGTGAGTGAGACCAGTGACCGTCTGTCAGACTTTGAGAGCCCCTCAAGAAAAGTTGAGGGCAGTGTGGTCACGGCATCTCTGAATGCTGGCAATAAGACACCTCCCAAAGGCCTGGACACCTTAGAACAAATGAAGGCTATCTACTCCAGCTTTCTTGCCAGTCCCTTGTGGTCACCGCTAAATTTCAACTCCACGCCTCTACAGGCACAGTCTTCAGCTTCTACAGAGAAACCAGCTCGCAGTAGCAGCACTAGTAGCAGTAGTAGCTGTAGCAGTGGTAGCTATGACTGGCACCAAACTGCAGTGGCAAAGACACTACAACAGCATCCTCCTCAGAGCCGTCACCCGGCTCAGTCGGAGCCCAGCCTCTTTAGTACGGTCCAGCTCCACAGGCAAAACCCAAAGCTGTTTGGCTCAATATTTACTGGGGCCAGTAAATTCCGTTGTAAGGGTTGTAGCGCTGCTTATGACACTCTGGTGGAGCTGACAGTTCACATGAATGATACAGGCCACTACCGTGATGACAACCAGGACAAGGCGGGCAGCGGCGCAAAGCGCTGGTCTAAACCACGTAAGCGCTCCCTGTTGGAGATGGAGGGAAAAGAGGATGCCCAGAAAGTTCTGAAGTGCATGTATTGTGGCCATTCCTTTGAATCCCTCCAGGACCTCAGTGTCCACATGATCAAGACCAAACACTACCAGAAAGTGCCTTTGAAGGAGCCCATGGCCCCCGTGGCAGCCAAAATCATGTCTTCAAAGAAAAGGGGACTTGTGGGGTTGGACCTCAGTGCTACACCGCGCTCTAGAGAAGGAACCCCTAAAGCCAAGCACCCACAAGCAGAACTTAGTGAAACCTCACAGAAACCTTCCTCCAGCCCATACAACACCCAAAATAACCGCTATGGACACCAGAATGGTGCTAGCTATGCTTGGCAATTTGAATCCAACAAGTTTCAAATCCTTAAGTGTATGGAGTGTGGGAGTTCCCATAACACACTCCAAGAGCTGAGGACCCACATGATGGTGACAGGACACTTCCTGAGGGTGACCAGCTCTGTGGGAAGGAGAATCAAAACACTTCCCGAGGCTACCTCCCCCAATCCCAGGAGAGTTACCACACCTACAGAACAGAGGGTCCAGTCTGTACCTCTTGCACCCTCCACTTTCTCTCCTCCACCTCTTCAAACTCAACCTACCACAACTCCCCCTGCCACCTCCCCTCCTCTCAAGGAGATCAAGAAGGAAGAGGTTGAAGAGGAGTGTACTAAGCAGGAGGCAGCTGGAAATGAAAAGCATGTTGCAGTTACTGTTGGTAAGGAGGAAGATACTGAGAGGGAGGAAAAATATGACATTTCAAAATATAACTATCTTACTGAAGAGGACCTGAAAGAGAGCCCTAAAGGGGGATTGGATATTCTCAAATCACTGGAAAACACTGTGACATCAGCCATCAACAAGGCACAGAGTGGCAATCCAAGCTGGGGAGGCTACCCTAGCATCCATGCCGCCTACCAGTTCCCCAATGCCCTTAAGCAAGGAAGCATGGAAAAGAATTCACAAATGAAGTTCTTGTTCAATGGAGGAGATGGAGTGCTGTCCTCCCTTGCCAAGAACCAGCCCCTCATTTCCCCACCACTTAGTCAGACCTCACTCTTTCCCAGCAACAACTTTCAGGCAATGGAGGACTTAGTGAAAAAAGTGACAGAGAAGGTAGCAAAAGTAGAACAAAGAGTTAAGCAGTTGTCTCCAAAGAGGGAGAACCAATACTCCCCCTGCAGCAGTGAGGCTGGAGAGTCACACAAGGGAGGAGAGGCAGACTCGCCTCGGGAATGGAGGGAAGGTACCCCGACCAATAGTGACAGGGGAAGCCATGGTGACGGAGCATCTCCAGCAACCGAACCCAAGAGAGAAAAGGCAGTGAAATCCCCGCTTGCCTCTACACTGAGATGCAGCACTGCCATTATCACTGGTCACACTCCTCCAGAGCAGCCCTTTGTCAACCCTCTAAGTGCTCTTCAGTCAGTAATGAACATTCATTTGGGGAAAGCAGCCAAGCCCTCCTTGCCAAACCAAGATCCCCTGAGTCTCCTCTCTAGGCTCAGCCAGAGCATGGCTGAGAAGGCCGCTGTGGCTGCTCCTCCATCACAGACCAAAAAGCAAGAAAGTGTAGCTGATAATAGCTTTTGCCAGCCAAGTGATGACCAACCCATGGACCTTACAAAAGGGAAAAGTGATAGAGGGGGCTCTGTAAATTCGGCTCCTCTAACGCCCTCATCCACAGCCTCAGTCTCCCCTATCTCTCTTGTTACTCCTGCAAAGCTAACAGTGGTCTCTCCCTACACATCCAGCAGCCCGCTACATGAAAATGCACTGTCAGATATCTCAGACATGCTGAGAAACCTGACGCAATCTCACCATGTCACAAAGCCAACCTCACGCCCACGAATAACGGATAAAACTGAAGTTGTGGGCTCTACCCACGACGATGATGATGTGTCCCTGCATGGCCACAAACGCAAGGGGCGGCATTCCAACTGGAACCCACAGCACCTCCTTCTGCTGCAGGCCCAATTTGCCTCAAGCTTGAGGCAGACGACAGAGGGGAAATATATCATCAATGACCTCAGCCCACAAGAAAGAATGCACATATCTCGTTTCACAGGTCTCTCCATGACCACCATCAGCCACTGGCTGGCTAATGTCAAGTACCAGCTAAGGAGAACGGGCAGAACAAAGTTCCTCAAGAACCTAGATTCCGGTCAACCTATATTCTTCTGCAGTGACTGTGCCTCACAGATTCGAACCCCAGCAGCTTATGTATGCCACCTGGAAGCCCACTTGGGGTTCAGAATCAGGGACCTGGCCAAGCTTTCACCCAAACAGACTGTCAGGGACTCTCAGACTCTCACTGAGAAAGTAGTGCCCCTGGAGTCCTTTCTTCCTCCACAGTCACAAGATGACTGCAGTAGTAATGGGGCGGTTTATCGCTGCCAGCTCTGTGTCCGTAAGTTTGCCACTAAGCATGCCATCAAGCTTCACCTCAGCAAGAGCCACGGGAAGTCTCCAGAGGACCATCTGCTATACGTGTGTGAAACAGAGAAATGTTAAATCACTCCTAGCAGTAGAAATACTGTAAAACATATGTAGAATGACAGACTGTTAAAAAAAAAAATATTAAAAAAACAGAATATTTGAAAAGTGTGGTAATGCACAAAATTGCCATGAACTACTGTTAAAAAATTTTCAGCACAAGGTGTTTACATCTATTCACCCTATACACATTTCTGATTTCCTCTGTATTTCAAAAGACATTTATTTCACTTTAAAATATACTGTAGGTCAAAGCTATTCCAGCGTCCTCAATCTGTGTTCACCTTCGTGGGACGGATTGTTTCATGATCACGGTGAAACTTTTGACTCAAAGGTCAACTATTAACTTGAAATGTGCTAATTTTATTGTATTTATTTTGTATTTTTGTGACTTTGGTTTTTGATCTGCTGGTAGACTGCATGTTTTACTGTTCCGTTTGTACAGTCCTGTCCTGTCTAGATTTTAAAATGCCCTTCCAAAACTGGTCATCAACACATTTAAACAGCCAAATGCCTGGGAATGCTCCTTGAAAGAATCTGCCAAACAACAGAAGTTCATTGCTTGTTTTATAGTTTTCTCTGTGCAGTCTGGTTTTCTTGCTGATTGTAGAAGTTGCCTTGTTCTTTATCACTGATTAAGGGGCACTTAAAATCCAGGTCTGTGTAAAAATGTACATATAGTGTGTAAGCTTACAATTTGCTGTTTAAATTATGCATACTTGTTATATTTCCTAATTTAAGAGGACTATGACTATCCACTGGTGCAGAGCCTTTGAAGAAGATTAAAAAGGACACTGTTTTGCACAATAGTTTTATAAATGTTATTTGATAAAAAAAAACCCAATACAGATATGTTAATGCCTTGTGCTTCTATGATTAAATTGAATTAACTGCTGCAAAAGTACATTGTTTTCTTTTATATTTGTTGATCAGAGTGCATTTCAAATTTAGAAGCAGTTTATAAATGAATAAAAAAAAAACATCACAGTAATGGCCAAAATGTTCTGATTTGCAAAAGGAAGAGCTTAGCCCTCCCTTCTTTTGTCCCATATTGACTAAGCATTTGTGAACTGGCTTGCTCACGAGGCTACGTCTGCAGATACAGTAAAAAGAACTTTAAAAAGCCTCAACGTTTTCCAGCGCAGTTGTCTTCACAGCCACAATTTGTCAAGTGTTCATGGTGATTTCTGTGTCGTTGCGTTGTTGTGGAGCGGACTGTAGAGGTGCGAGTGGTGCCACTGCCTGCAAGGCGTCTGGCAGGTGGTGTGTGCTGCATGTAAACCACCAGATGTTTCTGAAACGAGCCACTGGAGGAGGAGGAGGAGGCAGGCGAGCTGCAACAGCAGGCAGAGTGGGCTGATTACCACGGGGGCTTGGATGCCATCAGGAGCCCTGGGCATAGACAGCAGATCTGGCACACACCTGGACTCCAAGACTGTCCCTTGAAAAAAATAAAGCGGATCCTATATACGCGCACTGAGACAAGTTGACAGTGGTGCAGAATGCACAGACAGGTGCTATTCCCTCAAAGCAGGCTTTTGGATCTAACAATATTACTGGCAGGTGTTGATGCTATCAGAGTAGTCACAATTCAGGCTCAGTGCCATGTAATGAGAGTTTTTTTTCTTTTCTTTTTTTTAAATATTTTTCAGTATTCACGATGAAGGCACACAAACACGTACTCACACACACACACACACTCATATTTACTTTTTAAATTTTGACCAATCTACCTTAGTCTTATTTGAAGACGCCTGGGGACATCATGTTCTTTGTGTTTGATGTTCCCACCTTTGCTTGTCATGACTGACTGACTAAGTGACTCAGGGCTGGGGAAGTTATATGGTTACTATGGTGACGGCCATTTGCCCAGCCTCTAACCCTGCTCGTTCACTCAACAGAGGACAGCTCGAGTGCAGCACACCCATTTACTCTCTTAAATCTCATCATCTCGCTTCAGTTCCTCCCACCCGGGAACAGATTAATTAACACACACACACTGTGTCCTGACCCCGTCTTCTCACACAAACTCATTACCGCCTCAGACTTGCTCCCAGCCCTCCGACGTTTAGGATACATTGGTGAAACGTTGTGGGAGAACCCAGCGATGACTCACATCTGACAAGCAGAATAAAGCCCTTAACAAAGGATGATAATTGAAAGATGGGATTCAGGCCGGTAGCCATTGATAATGCAAATGAAAAAGGCTGAGCGGCCTTATTGAATATCTTGTGAGTTTCCAGAGCTTACTGAGTCCTTGCAGATATAAAATTACCTCTCAGACATGATCAGTTTTTTTTCCCACCACTGTATGTGTTGA
Source organism: Bujurquina vittata (assembly GCA_015106715.1). Classification (NCBI taxonomy): domain Eukaryota; kingdom Metazoa; phylum Chordata; class Actinopteri; order Cichliformes; family Cichlidae; genus Bujurquina; species Bujurquina vittata. The sequence goes on along the minus strand of VUQK01004875.1, from coordinate 57,127 downwards.
TAATGCTTTAGGCTTAGTGATGGACTTGGGGTGAGGATAGTTGGGGACATTAATGAGATGGTTGACACTTTGGGGGTTAATGAGGGGCTGGAGGGAGAAGGCTAAATGATTGGACTTCTGCTTGAATGAGCATTATAGTGGCTGCTTGAGAGCAATGTAGAAGCAGCAGATTTACTAAAGCCAATTATTTAGCATGAAAAACACAAACCTCCTCTCAGTTGTATTTTTCTGCAATAATAAAGAGGAGATTAGATGTGTTATCCATTGTTCTTTTGTCTTGACTTTCCTTGAGGGTTGGGTAGTTACAGACGCCGATGCGCCTCGATGCTCCTAAAACAAAGTCAGCAGTGAAGGGGGAAGGAAGGAGGCGGACAGGACAGGGATAGGATAGGAGGACAATGAGTCCCCCCACTCCTCCACTCCACAGATCTCCCATCAGCTCTTGTCATCCCTCTAATGAATATCAGTTAAATTGCTCTGTGGATCTGAGGAGTTTGGATGTCAATGTGATTTGTGTGAGTGTGGCGGATGGAGGGGCCCAGACTAATGAAAGGCGAGCCTAGCCTGACAGAGTGATGTGCATCAAGACCATCAGACCAATCACACAAGAGTGGCTGACAGTGCCAGCAGACAGACAGCTGAGGAGGAGAAACTATGTATTTAGGAAAACAAAATGGCTGCCAAAATAGTGGTGGATGTCTTTAGAGCACAGTGATATATATCACTCCTGTCTCAGTGAGCTTGAACAGTTAAACTGATCCAGGCAGCTACATTATGCGTTTCTGGAAATTCAGAAATTGCAATTTCAGTAAGGTTTATACAAAGCCAGCTTTCTATTTTTTTTTTTTAATCAGAGAAAGTCTTAAAATATCAACAGGTCAAGAGGATAAAATTAGTTAAAGAAGGACAAAAAAAGTGTTTCTTACCTGACATCATAAATGATGTCGCTGGCTCCAAATAAGCTCCCCCACATCCTTGCGTGATGAGATGGAAGACAATGTGCAAAGTGTGGCCTATTCAAGCAGCCTCCATACCAAAGGTGATACAATGTCTTCTGACAGCAGTGCAGGAGTCATGGGTAGAGTCAAGTTAGCTTCACCTTGGACCTCTAACCCCTGTCGCTAATGTATGGGAGGAGTCACACGCATCTGTGATAAACAATAGAGGTCATTGCTCTGTCAACATTTGTGCAAAAAGGAACTATTTTCTTTAGGTGCCTCAATATTAAAAAAGCAACAATAAATAGATTTGAGTTATCTGCGAAATGCAGAGATTATGAAAGCAAGTGGTACAGAAATTGGAAAGCAGAAAGCAGAGCAAGGGGAAAAGACAAAGTGGTGAGTTTAAGGTGTCTAGATTTCCAAATGTGCCGTCTTTAGCAGGAAGAAGTTTTAATGCTGCTGTGTTGCAGTGTTCTGGCATTGCCTGAGATAGCTGTCAGAGGTATTTTGGTGTGATATCTGACAGATTTGCTAAAGACACTCGTCTCAGGGCAGTACTCTATATATTGTTAGTTTAATGCACAATGACATGACCAATTATAGCGAGCTCCATGCTCAAATAGCATGTCAAAACCTGTGTATCAATCCATTAGATCCTGTCTCCCATCACATTAAGTGGTACCTTTAGCTATCTGTTCAGCATGTAAAGAAAAATGCTGACTGAATGGAAAATCTGCCAGTGCTGCTCACAGAACTGATGTGTTTTGGAGAAAGAGTGTCTCTCTCTCTCTCTCTCTCTCTCTTTCTCTCTCTCTCTGCTTCTTTGTCTCTCTCTTTGCCTCTCTTTGCTGCTCGCTCGCTCGCTCACTCGCTCACTTGCTCATCCAAGCCATGGAGCTCAAAATGCATAAACAATACATCTAGATAATGGCCCGCATTGTTTACTTAGCTCTGAAAATGTATTTGTGCAAAACTCTAAAATGCATTTAGGAGGAATCATTCACTGGGTGTAAAGCCTTGTTGACATTGGGGTGCTCTCAAAAGCAGGGGAAGTGTCATAACAACATCATATATCACTGTATCAATTGGAATAAGAGGGTATGATGTGCATTAGTTGTAACAAACCAGTGGATTCCACCAGTAGCTGCTCTGCCTCTCCCAGTATTTCTACATCAACCTGCTTCGTTGGCCACGACAGTGGGTGGGAGGAGGTATGTGATTTAGTGCAGTTGGTCCTAACGACCTCTCTGTCCTTGTGACGGGGACACTCAGCCTCAGGGCTCTGGCATGGAGGATGTGCCTTGGACCGCCTGGCACCTCGCCTGGCACCACGCGTGGCAACACGTCCACACTCTGCCACCCTTCTGATGGATTGGCCTGTCTCTAGTGCCACCTTCATGAAATCACTTTTTGATTTGTTGTCATGTTTTCCTCCTTTTTTTTCCTGCTACTTGGGTTTTTCACGGGTAAGAACACCCTCTGGTCAGGTATTACAAGAGCGATTAAATTAACCTTCAATAAATCAGCATAATAGAGCATTACCTGTGAGTGTGCGTGCGTGCCTGCCTGCCTGATGATATGAAGGTGTGCGATCAAGAGGTCATCATCAAATGCCCATCCATGACTACTCTATGAAACACAGTTGCCCCGTGGCTGAAGTTGCTCTTTCCGATGTGCCATTTCACAGGAAACACATCAATAAGGCGCGATTACAAGGCTGACAAAATTAATCTCGACTGTCATTTCACAGAGCTCGTGTTTGAGAGTGCTCTGATCAAGTTACATTAGCGGGAAGCTACTGACTGATTTGGAGTTGAATCAAAATCCATTTGACTTCCCTTCTGTTTGGCGTAAGGCATATTGTCATCAAGAACTGTTTCTTATCTGATACAAATGACATTTATGAGTGCATTATAATGTAGGCTCCGGGATTTAAAGTTAGCCTATTATCATTTTCTTTATTTATGTCACATGTACAGTGCTGTGCATGTGACTTATTTCTTTATATTTTGCTACCAAGGAGCAAGTTACAGGGTGCTTTTTCACTCATTTCCAGTCCAGGCCTTGTACCTGACCATTTTTCAAAGGAATATTTTGTTGTTTGTTGAACCACTTAACAGTACCTATGAATCATTCAAGCATAAAAAAGGAAACTAACTCAAGCCAGTATTGCGTTTGCACACAACAGACAACTTGGCAAAGAACCAGTTTTAAACTGTATCTTTAGGCACTTTGTTACTTGCAGCTTGTCACAAAAACACATAAAGGGTTAAATTTCTTTAGACAAATCCTCACACACACAAAAAATGAAATCCCAAAGATAACACAGTTTGACAGGCTCTCACTGGCGTGTTGTATCCCTTCCAGTTTGTGTTGCAGCTGTGCACACTGGTATTTTGTGTAGCTCATTTAATTACAAAACCGTTAGAAATTGTTAACTTATTTAGTAGTTCATCTTCACGTGCTTTATCCAAATAACACTCTCTGCTGAATCACCTGTAAATTATGTCACTATTATTCACTTATTGTGTCTTTAGGCATTCACTAACTTAGTGTGACTATTAGCTTAGCTCTTAGCTGAGTCACTGGCATGGCTTCTTCTTCTGTCCCTCCTGCACTTTCCTGCTCAGTGTGTCAGATGTTGAGTTACTCCTCAGCCTCCTTTAGTACTAGCAATCACTGTCTTTGCATCACATGGACTTTACTGTGATTGTGCACGTCAAAAACCTGGTGTTGTTAGCAGAGACGGCATCCATCCCACTTTGGACGGAGCAGCTCTCATTTCTAGAAATCTGGCCAAATTTATTAAACACCACAGAGTTGAGACCAGGAAGCAGAGTTGCAGTCTTACATGTCTGTCTGCAGCTTCTCTCCTCCTGTCATCTCCCCAAAACTAATTTGGAATACCTCAGACTTTTCTCCCTGCTTCCCAGTGTTTGGTATGGCCATCTTCATTCAACACAGCCTGAACTCTCTTAGACAAGCTTTCTTGTAATTTCTTTAAGTTTCTGAAATAGATCTCCAGGCTTCATGAAGGACATTCAAAGCAAACTGTTCATCTGCTGTACACAGATTTTCAGGTATGTCACTTCTTCTTTTGCTCTCTCTTTGTCCAGATTCAAAAATGTTTAAGGATATGTTGCATACCATGAGATATGCCAGGTTTTTAGCTAATAGTTCTTTGCTATTTTGGGCTTGTATTTATTGATTTTGCAGGGCTCATGTACAAAAAATATTCATCTCCTAAAAGAAGAGATGTGTTGTATCATTAGCTGCTAGCTAATTTCCATCTGCAGTACCTGGGCAGGTAAGAATACAGAAAAATCGCATCATGAAGGAGCAGACTCTAATACAATGCCCTATTCATATACAACAATACATATAAAAATTTACCATAAACATCTAAAAGAAAAAAAAAAAGGATTTCAAGCTATTACTGTTGGCAGGTCTGATTTCTCAAAACCTCCCCTTTTGTGTCAGAAAAAATGAAAAGATGTGTTAATTTTCACTGATTCCGGAAGCTCGCTCCATTTCCTAAAAGCTTTAGGAGAAACGGCAGATTGAGAGAAAGCAGATTTCTTTGTAGGAACTTTACGGTCCCCTCAAACCTCTGGTTGTATGAGCACACAGGTCACACAGCTTTTCAGAGGTGGGGGTGCAATATTCTGAACAATTTTAATAATAAGTCACCCATCTGAGATACAAAGTAAGTTCTTAAAGCTTAAAATGTTATATTTACTCAGAATGTTACAGTGATGAATTTCACTGGTTTTATATTTGGACTTTTTAAGCATGATTGTAAAACATTTGATTGCTTTTAAAGGGTAATTTAATAATACAGGCATGGATTTTCATAAAGAAAGTGCCTCTGAAAATCGTTAGGTACAAGGACTGGACTATATTATTGAGAACTGTTGCTCAGTTCACTTTGATTTATCTAGCGCCAAATCACAACAAAGAGACGCCTCAAAGCTCTTTAAAAAGTGACGAGAAAGTCTGGGTCCTTGAAATGAAAATATAATGAAATGAGGAAGTGAGGAACTCAAGACTTTTCCCTAGTATTGTATTTCACAGCAGCTATTTTGACATGAAATTGTAGGTAAATACAGGCATCAGTAATGACATTAATTAAGGTTCTGCACTTAAATATAACTGAACCCTTATTAGCGTGATAAATAACGCCTCCTCTTACCTACTAATTTGTGTCAAAATAGCAGCTGTTAATTATGGGTTTTTTTTACAGTTTGACAAAGGCTAACATTTAAAATAATACTTAAAATTAGAATAATAACTGTTAAAAATTTCATTTGCTCACATTGCAGTAGTGCCCTTTGGTGTCATAATGTCAGTCGTGTAAAATTGACGCGTTTAACCGGATTTTTCTCAAGCAAATGTCACTCGCCTAAATTATAGATTAAGGCACGTAAGGGACTTTATTAAGGAAGTGATGCTTAAAAGAAAAGGCAGTTTGACACACTTTGTTGTGCGCATTCGTGTGTTTTTGGAAAATATGCAACAGAAAGTCCCTGAACATTTAAAACACAGAGTTTACTGTTTGTCATCGTAAAATTCAGGGGGGGGAAAGTAAACCTCACATAACTAATTTCTTCTGTTGGTAGTGTCTTCAGTGTCCTTCACGAGCAAGTCTTGACAGTCCTGTCCAGAGCAGAAAGGCAAACTCAGGACATCTGCTTCTCTGCTTCACGGAGACATGGCAGAGATTTTGACACAGGGTATCAGGGTAATCTGACAAGACAAGCTTCATGTTTTGTCGGTGCGTTCAAAAAAAAAAAATAATGTGCCACCGTCACTCTTGCTCGTGTCTTCCGTATATCATTCTGTCTTCGTCTTGACTGTTATGCGACGCGTAGGTGGCATTGAAATGGAATGTCCTGGAAAACAGATGAAAGAGGGGAGAAAAGGAAAGAGAGGGAGAGAAAAAGAGGAAGAAGAGTCAGACCCATGACCTCTTCGGCCGTGCGATGTGTCTGGAGCTGGCAGGGGACGCAATTGAGAGTGACACTCCTGGTTGGAGCTGCCAAACTGCCACTTCCTGTCCTCTTTATTCACACATAGCAGGAGTTTAAGCTTGATGTTTGAAGAACAGAGAACAGACATGTGTCTCCTTGTACAGCCATCGCTTCTGACTGTCATTATTGTGGTACACAAATACTCCATCCAAACCATGGTCTGACACGCATCTGCCAAACAGTGATGACAAAATAGGGGAAATGGTTGGAAAGGAGATGGGTCGAGATACGAGATGTGTGCACGTGTGTGCGTGTGAGAGAAAAAGATGGGGGTTCTTTTTCTTGTAATTGACTGAAACATGAAACTTTTGTTGTCATCGTGGTTCCGTGTTTTTTTTTCTCAGCTCTTTTCCTTTTGTTTCAACGCCTCCTCTGCTTTATCATCGGATTTGGGAATCCTCTGTGGCTCAGCGAGATCAAATTGCTGCAGAATTGCAGAAATTGGACTCATAATTTTGATGTTTTGTGTTGAATAACCCTTTAACTTTGTTAGGATCAAGTTTGTCACTCTTTCTCTTGTGCTCCGCTCCTTTAATGGCTTTGTTTTTCTCCTTCCTAGCATCCCTAATAATGCTTGCGCCTGAGATGGGTCACTTTCACCAATACAAATAAGATTCAAAGCCATGTGTCCAGCTGCAGGTTTTCATTGAATTCTGTCCCCTTAGGTCAAGTTTGTTTTATTTCTCTGATATTCTTTCCTGCCTTTGTCTTACCACTATATCCATCTCTGTTTCTGCCCTTTTCTCTTTTTCCCTTCTCTTTCTGCACAGACACACTAGCTCGCTCGCATACACGCACACATTATCCTTGGGCTATTACCAGGATAAGTCAATTTGATCCATCCAAGGCAGTGGATGTCATTTTATTCATATATTTTCAAGCCTAGTGACTTTATTAAAGGCTACTGCTTCAATCTATCCTGAATGGATGAATGCACTCACTGATGAAACACAGGGAAAAAATGAGGCCCACACAGCCTGAAATGACCACAGCCAATCAGCCTGTCATTTTCAAACATGTTCTAGAATTCTGTGTTTTATATGCAATCGAAAACAGCTTGGTGATTTTGAAGCTTTTGGCACAATGTTTTCTATTCATCTGTGAGTGAAGAGACAGAAAGCTGCCTGCCCGCCTTCCAATGACAAGAGAATGGCTGTTGAGACTTCCAGCTTGGGGGAAAAAATGAGATGTTACAGTCAGTGGAGGCACAGAGCAGAGAAAGTTGGAGATGAGACAAAAATGTGTCTATTCATGCCAACTGGTGTCCTGACCCTCCTCCAGGCTGCCATTCCCTTCTGTCAGGAGAGGGAATTAAAGGGCCATTCACCAGATATGGAGACTTCCACTTCTTTTTGGCCAGGCATCACAACTTCCCTCTTAGCCTGCTCTTATTCCTTTCTGGTCAGTTCTGATACCTTGTAGGTGCTGGAATATTTATTCACAAAGAAGCAGATCCTGCCTCTTTGAGGTGAGGATGGAGATGCCAGAGTCCACAGAGCCAACTAGTCTTCCAGAGTAGAGAGGAAGGTCATATAGAGTTCAAAGTGAGAGCACTGACTTGTGGCTGTAGAGGGACTCTGGTGTCTGGTACTGGACCTCAAACACCGGGCTTCACTGGCTGTGAACAGGCCGGGTCAAGTTGAGAGTGGACCAAGGACATCCAGAGCTGGACTTCAATCACAGTGCACTGAGACTGCCATTAACTGGATCATGGAAAATCTGCTCAATTAGCAACTTGAAAAATTTAGATGATACTTTGTCTTTCTTTCTTTTTTTAAAATAATTTACTACTGTATATCATGACTCGTCAATTATATCTTAGTGCCTAAACCCTATGGGAACCACTGGACCACACTGCCTATCAAAACCAACCTCAACCAGCTGCAAACATCACGCGCTGTACTCGTATGCTTTAAAGCTTGGGATTTCCCCATGATGCTGACCTCTTCCAGTAAACTCTAACGTTGCCGCACATTTAAGGCTATGATTTAGCACAATTATGTCATAATTTAAATGAAACTCTTATAATAAAGTACTTTGTTGTACTTCTACTTTCTGTGCCTTCTAATCATCGCCATTTTATTTCAGGGTCGCTGGAATGGACTGGAGTCAATTACAGATGTCACAGGGCGAGAGGTGGGAGATACCCCGGACAGGTCGCCACTTCATCACGGGACCCTTGAAACTTTTTTTTTTACATTTAGTATAATTAACTTTGAGAAAAGGTAGAAAACATGAGACAGCTGTGAATTGTGTATGCAAGCATCTGAACAGCTACAGTGACACAGGCCCAATCACCATGATGGAGCATCACCGTGCAAGTGTTGTGATTGTGGAAAACTGCTTGAAAGGGATGACTACCTACCTCAACTCTAATGGAATTTAGATAGGTTGTCAGTGTGGGGGGTTTTTGTTTGTTTGTTTGTTTTTTTAGAGGACAGGAATAAATATCTAAAACATTGTCAAGATATCAAGCACTGCTAGCTGATCAACATCTCAGTGCTGCAAGTAAACTCAGCACCATCTAAAAAACACTAAGACCAGAACAAGAACTTAGTGCATTTAAGGAGTTAGACAGCACAGAGATTTTGCATCCACAAGGTGACCCAGATCACATCAAGCTTTGACAACATCCCATAGCCTCACTGCTTTCTCTTTGACTTAACCACACCAAACAATAAACTAGAGTCTCCCACTGCTGTAGAGAAGAGAGATATGTGCAAGTGCATGTGTGTGACAGTTACAAAATCTAAATTCATCCCCTATTGCCTCCGAAATCCTCCTGCATCTCTCCACCGCCCCTTCCACCCTCCTCAACTATCAGAGCTGTATCGTTTTGCAAACCTCTGCGGTGATGTTGTCAGGCTTCTTTCTGTGAAGTGGCCCCAGCTATAAAACAACAGTGACGTGAGTGATTGATCCAGCAATGAGGATGGCAATACTCCTCTGCATCAATATGAAGGCAGCCTGCGGGACTGGAGCCCTTTCAGACAGCTCTCTGTTTCTCCTCAGAGGAAAAATCCATACACAATTGATGGCAGTTCAAAGAGAGGCTTTATTGTGGGATATCAAATAAAACATCAGAGAACACAGAGAACGGGAGAGAGAGAGAGAGATAGAATGAAAGAGTGCATGTAAGTGAGTGAGAGAGTATGGGTGTGAAAGAGGGGGAGACAGAGAGAGCGATCTGCATTTTGCTTTATCTCCTTTTTGCACCTGAATGGTAATGAACTGGCTTAGATGAGACTGAGAGACTTCATCGTTTCCAGAGGACTTGCAAACAGCATGCGGATGTCAACAGTATCTATGGCACAATTACACTATATGATCCTACACAAAAGTGGTATGCAGATAGAGAGACCAGGTGACTCTGTAGGAATGAAGACAACCTAGATAGGACGGTAAAAGTGTTAAGTATTTATAGGGTTATTTCAGGGTATAACAGAGGAGTGTAAGTAAGAGCGAGAGATATCAGTCGTTTCCTGTCTATTCTCTGCAGCCTGGCCTCCAGCAAACCCTGTTATGATTTCATCAGCACTGCTTCTAATCCACTTACTTAATGAAATACATAATTAACACAGCTTAATTGTGGTAGGGACAGCTTTGACTGAAATCATTTCCTGTGGCTACTGTGTGCTGTAATTGAATGTGTTCTTCACACCCGATCAAGACCTTTGGATGGAAATAGAAGAGGTTTGTTGGTTTTCCTTTAATTAGTTCTTTTGTTTGGTGAAATAAGAATTTTTCTGGCTTCATTTCTGCCGCTAGCGTCTGTTTGTGTATTTGTTGAATGGACGTACACCAAATGAATTTCAGCGATCAGATTGTGACGTGTATTACATTATGCGTTATCTTTAAAACGAAATTACAGCAGTTAATCAAGCATCAAATGTTGCTTCCTCAATGATACTTCCTATTTTTTTTCAGGAACAACTTTAACATTGCATATAAGTGCATAAATTGTATTTTTTATGACTCATATACTAAATTGTATATACATTTTATTTTGATAAATAAATTCACAAAATCATTCAATTTATTCATTTTTTTTTAAAAAACACTAAAAAGCCCAGATTAAATGCCAAAATTACAAGTCAAAATAAGCTTATATATCATAACTGGCTGAGTTTCATGGTGCATGCTGTTGCTTTGATTTCGTTTCATTCTCTCGCTTTCTCGCTCACTCCCGCCATCTTCTCTCTCTGTTGCTCTTTGGCCGTGATTGATCGATGTGTCAGGTATGATGGGGCATCATGGTGTTACAGCGGGTTTTGCAGCTCAGTCATGTGACCACAGCAGATGGCACAGCTGAGTATTAAAGTGGGTTCACCTGCTGTTTGCTCTCCTGCTTCCTGCTTTACTGCTATCAAATACCACCAAGGGAGAGCGAAGGAGTGAGGGAAGGAGTTGGGAGAAGGGAGGGAGGTGAAAGAAGAGTTGCCAGCCAGGATGGGAGGGAGGGAGGGAGGGAGGGAGTGCAGGTTTTAGAAAGACAGAGCAGGAGAGGAGACAAATGGGCGGGAGGGATAAAAGAGAGATGAAAACAGGGAGATGAGATGACGGGATTATGTGTGAGGATGTGGGAAATATGCGTGATTGTGCCCACAGAAAGCGTGCAAAAATGAATCTTGTGCATTTGTTAAATGATATCTCTCTCTTAATTTCTTTCTGTGTTGTTTGCATTCCCCTCTCTCTCTCTTTCTCGGTCTCTCTTTCAGTCATAAGGCTGAAATCATAAGCTCATAATGATGGGATGTGGTCTAGGATCCATTTAACACCCGTTCCAGACCAGCGGATGAGTACAGATAGAGGGGCTTAAGAGACGCACAAAGTAACTATGACTGATTGCTGAGCCTGGTGACTCCAAGGGACATCCTCTGTGTAATTCTCTTAGTGTGGCATAATATCATTTATCCCACAAATAGACACATGACCCTGCAGTACCCGTGTCACTCAGAGTTCAAGACTATGAGAGTGCACTTGAAGGACAGGACACACACTCCTAATTACATACAATCGGGTTAGCGCGCACACATAAACATACATTATATTTTATCCACATGCCTGTGCGCTCCACTAATGTTGCTGAATAAACACAAGAACCCATGGTTACAGATAAGAAACATCATTCACACATACAGTAGACACACATGCTCATTACATATGCATAACCAGCATAAAGCGCTGAGGGCATTGCTGACTAATAGAAGCACTCTATGAGGCCTGCAAACATAAGCGCGTTATCAGTGATGAATTCCACCACACCTACCCACCTTGACAGCAGTCCAACCGACAGCCTCCTCGGCTGCTATCTGCCCTCTACAGCCCTGCTCCTGGGCTGTTTGAGAATGAGTGGCAGGTGTGTGTAAATGCTGGTGCCGATATGTCACAGGCACCAATCTGCAGTCCCTGGGGATTCTACTGGGAGTTCAGCCTGAGTATCACACCGCGGAGAAAACAATTTCTGCTGCCAATACTCCCGCGCAGATGAGAAATGTTTTAATATTTGCTGCTGCTTTATGGCTGCTGCTGTGACAGTGATGGAGAAAATGTCAGGTTTTTCCACCCTTAAATGCCACTCTTTGTCTCAGTCTGTTTCTTTTCATTGATCTCTGCCTCTGCCTCGGAATCAATAAGGTCCACCAAACAGTCGCTTGTCTGAGAATGCATTGCCGTTTTCCCCTTCTCAAACCTTTCAGCAATGCAGAATTTCACGCTTTACTTTCTTTGCCTAATTAGTTATCCAATACGAGCCTGGCTTGTGTAAGGCAACATGTACAAAAGGAGAAATAGCGCTGTAATTCCACAGCTGATTTAGTTGTCAGTCACTGGAAAGATGTGCCCCCTCCACCCGCCACCCTCCCGCTCCAGAGAAATTCGTATGCTCACTTTACTTTCTTTGGCAGAGTTGTAGTGTTGTGTGTTTTGTCTAACTGCAGCAACATTTGGACCAATAATAGCAGCACAAAGAAGACAACAATGCCTCGCTTCTTCCCTCCAGCTACTCCAGAGCTCAGCAGAGGCTTGTCAATAGTAACTGACCCAAACTTGCACCCTCATGGGGTGAAGGGTAATTCAGTCAGTGTTGTCACTCAGCTGCAGTCCCTCTTCTGCTCTCCCCTCTGGTGCAGCCACAAAGATAGACGAACAAAAGAAAGAGAGCGCTAATAGTTTAAGGCTGGACCAAGATAGTGAATGTTTTCCATCGACTACGGCCTGTAGGAGAGGATGTGCTGGGGCCAGCCAGAGTCAATCTCAATCAGATTTAGTGATGTCAGTAAAATACAGACACAGCTATTTAAAATCACACATTTCATTAGATGAGTGAAAGTTAAAGATTAACATGGGGCTAACAATAGGTTTATTTAGCCAAATCATTGATTCTGGGGTCATTTGGGGGGCGTCAGGCAGCTTGATGATATAATATAACGCATCACTTCTCTTACACGTCGTTGGGGCAGACAATTAAAGGTTTGTTCTCACAAGAAAAGTCGTCCATTCCTGAGGGCGGAGGAGGAGGAGGAGGAGGAAGAGGAGGAGACATGAAACCGATCCCTCCTGAGACTTTCTGGACAATGCATTGTGTTTGTAGACATTTACTCAAACATACACACGCCCACACACACACACACACACACACCCACACACACACACATGCTACACTGTACTATAGCATATAAAAACATGCAAGGAATTCATATGCTCTCAGCATTTAACAATAGATATATAGTGTGTCTTGTGATTCCTCTTTCATAAAGACAGGAAGCAGATGTACAATAGCTGGAAGCGCCAAACTTCATGCATGTTGCAGGCGGTTACAGGTTAATGTTTAAAGCGAGGACACCACTTAAAGAGGTTTACAGCTCACTTTAACAATTTGCATGTTTTCCTTGTGGTCCACCACGGTTCAATCAATATTTACAGCATGAGCAGCTGTCTCCCAAATCCTGCTTGTGACCTTTCATGTTATTCTGGCATTCAGTGTACAAGCAAACAAGTTGTTCACCTGCTGTGCAATGAAGAGCAAAGAGCTTTTGAACTATAAAATACCGACTTGTTTCAGGGGCCCAGAACGTTGGGGTGGGGGTGGGGGGGTATCTTGAAGCTTTTAAAGGAATAATTCCCAATTATGAGGAAAAGATCTCTTTCCTGAAAAGAATTTGTTGTTTTTTTTCAAATTATACCGTATTCTTATCTGTTAGTGAAATAAAGGCTAAATCTGGCAGTTTGCAGTGAACAACAATATAAATGGACTCTAGACAATAAAGCTATAGATAGATAGATAGATAGATAGATAGATAGATAGATAGATAGATAGATAGATAGATAGATAGATAGATAGATAGATAGATAGATAGTGTTCCATGCAAATTAAAATTACAAATATTTATGTTTGTAGTCACCTTTTCCATTGATTCTCAGTGATCATCTGGCATCACTGCTTAATTTTACACACCACCATGGATACTGCTTATTACCATAGAATCAAAATGGCAGCCTGTCTTTCTGACTTTGTTATTTTGACTAGCCCGTACAGCTTCATGAGCTGAACAGCTGTCTTCTATGAAAATTCACCGAAAATTCAACTAATGTTTCCAAGTAAGAAACATGACAATCTGTTCCTCAGCCACTGATATTCTTCCTTAGTTCTTAGTAACTTAAAGAAAGTAACACTGCGACTCACACACACACACACACACACACACACACACACACACACACACTCACACGCACACGCACACACCACTCAAGAAACATGAGTAAGCGAAACTGATGGTGTGTGCACACGAGGTCTTCAGAACACTTCAGCTGAGGTGCTACAGCTTGTCAAAGCAGCCCAGTGTCAGGTGACAAGGCATCACGCCGCCTCGGACAGAAATGGCCAAGTAATGTCTCAGCCAATGAACCACGGGCCACAGCTTTGTCCCTCCATCACAGCTGTGTCCAAACAGCAGCCTGCTGCTGTCACTGTTAATGTGCCTCCACATAAACACTTGCCTTAATCGCATCAGTGCTTCACTTTCATGTGACCTGGTATCATTATCACTTTGTTTCCGCTCGTGTTAGGTTCTGATTTGGGATGTGCTCTGGTCAGACTTAATGAGACCTGCTAATAATTTCAAGTTGACAAACCATTTTCTGGCAGAGGTTCACCTTTCCTTAGTGTATTGACATGTTGATAGTCAGTTGAAATTGTCATTATTAAGGAAAAATACTTTACTACAGAGTTTATCAGGTCCGTTGTATTTTTGTATCAGACGAGGCCATAATTTCTATGAGACATTATATTTTATTCACTCTGCTCATGGCCAAGATCAACAGCAATGTTTCCAATCATCCTGAATGCTGAATTAATATTATTATTAATGCAGTTTGCTTTCCTTTCTTCATCTTTTTCTAGTTTTAAATTTACGTAGCAAACTCAGAAGGTGAGGGAACACATCCCAGGTATTTATGTTAATTCTAAAGTTAAGAAGTCATTATTGTGCAGTTCATCTTCGTTTGTTTCAAGTTCCCTTCCTAATTAGACACATGAGCAGTGAGACTGTTTGGCAGGATTCAAACAGTCACTGCTCTACTAGAAAACTAATCAAATAATCTGTTTGTTGCAAACAGCTATCACAAAGGAGTGGTTTAGATTATCGCGCTAAATTGTTGGCTTGTTTGTAATTTGTGCGCGCTTCACATTGTTTTTTCGCTGCCTGTTTTCATTGTAGAGATGATGGCATGTTCCAGCAGTCAAGCTGTCACGAGTACTGTGTTATGGTAACTGATAGAAATACTGTTTTTATGCCCGCTTGTCCATTCAAACAGCCACAATAGAACGTGTTAATATATGACTATATATAGCCCTGATCTTTGACTCGTGGCAGTGTGACACTGTCACCAGCTTTTGCTTGACTATGAATAACAATATTTCCCTTTGATGTTTTGCAGTTCTAACAAAAGAGAACAATAGCTAACTATAGTTGAATCTAATTGAGCAGATAAATCATATTTTGGAGAAAAGATGATTTGTTTGACTGAATAGCATTTGAATGCTGGTATTGTACAACATGTTTTCCTCTGCCACACATCTCATAGTATTCTGCCTAATCCTCTTTTCCAGTCTAGTATGAAAAAGGCCTTTCACTCTGTGGCCTAAGGGACATGAATAATGTTGATACAGAGGCTGTTTCATAAACTCCTAACGCAGTAATCACACTCTGACAGATGTAGGCCCACTACATGCACACACACACACACGCGCGCACACACACACACACACACACACAGTTAACCCCCTCTTCCTTTTTCCCAGTGACTCACTGCTCACACTGTATCAGCATAATGTCCGCAGACTGATCCCGCCCACAGGGTCTGAGGGTTGAAGAAAAACTGGGTTCTGAATAAACAATGAATGACGTAGAAAGAAGGAGCTGCATGTGGTTATAAATGTGTATTTCACAACAAAAAGGGACACTCATAGCCCACAGACACTCACCATACTGTTCTAATGTAGAAACAGCCCTGCTGCCGGTAACTAGGAAATTATTCACATGAAAAGCTTTCAGTGTTTTTGATAGTCCTAGCTCAGATCTGTACTCCCGCCCCCTAAAACTCCATTTTTCTGTTATAGCTGTGGATTATAAGATGAATGACATGTGACCAAATGCAGAACAATAGCCTGCGATCTAACCTTTTGTCCCCCTGCTAAGTGGTAGTATCCTGGTATAGATTCTGCAACGATGAAGCATGAATAGTAATTGTTTACCTGCAGTTGGTACAATGTCAACAGACTAATCCATCACATGAACACTGTCAACTTATTTATAGACAAGGGGGAATAAATCAGGGAAGTGGATGAAAGTTGAAAAGACAAATACAAGGACACAAATAGGAGCCCCATAGATAATTCTTTAAACATTTTTAATCAAGATGTCAGCAACAGGAAAGATGAATGAAGCATCTATCCATCTTTAATTAACTTGTGCATCATCATAATGTAGATATAATGTGATAAACAGCCCAGCGGTGATATACTGATGCTAACAGTGCGGTAAATGATTTAAAGTTCATCATCACTTGAAGTTTGCATTGTAACACTGAAGGTAAATGATTTGAGCTACATTGCCATTATGGCTTTACATTATAAAACTTGGTCTTGAATGATATGAACTACTGTATATCTTAACTCGGCCATAATGCAGTGTTGCGGATTAAAAGAGTTTATTATTATGGGAAGGCTAGAGAAAAAGGTTTCTATAAATAAGGCAGATAATATTTCAGATTTCAAATACATCTGGATTTTTTTTTATTTTTTTTTGAAAGGGTGTTACTAACAGTTAGAAAAGAGTAATCTTTCTTTGTCATCTGACCAATGGGAATCAGCATTTCACTGGAAAAAAGATAGCCATAAAACATCACAGGTTCTGGCAGAAACAATAATCTCCTGGAAAATCCGTGCGCAATCTGTTTATCCTGTGATCGCTCCTTTAACAATATTCCTTTCAATTTTCACCCACCAGACGGCTATCCATCATTTGCTGCAAAAATCCCCCTCATTTGTTTATACGCAAGAGATAAGGAAACACTGAGTGTACTTATGAGGAAATTGAGCATGCATCAATATTTTCCACATGAGCCTCATTTGAAATTTCACAGAAATGTTCTGTGTCACTCTTTTTTTTTTTTAACATCTCCCACACACTTTGGGATGTGCTGTCAGGAGGTGTTCTCTCTCCAGTGTCTTTTTCATCAATTGGAAAAAAGAGGAGACGGCAGCACACCTTCAGACAGTCAGACATACAGTATGATGGCTGGAGGAGAAATACAAAGAGACAGGGAAAACAAAAGAAAAGAAAACAAAAACAACAACAAAAAAAAAAAGCCCGCTCCTAATCTCTGCCAAGTGTGTTTTCTTTACCGCGAGATAGCGCAGATTTAAGCTGATGGACCGGATTCTATCTGCTCCAGAAACTCTTGCTACAATGCTAACTTTCAATGTCATTGGATTTGTCTGCATGTTAGCAGAAGGGTGGCGCAGGGGAAGGGTGGGGTGGCGTAGGTGGAGGGCTGAGATTACAGTGAATGTCACCCTACCTCCTCTCTCAATCATCCACTTTCAATCCATCGCCATCCCAGGGTTTGTGAGACAGCTTGGCGATGATGCCAGTAAAATGGGATCAATAGCATAGGGAAAAACGGACCAGACAATCTCTTACCCCCTTGAACTTCTGTACCCATGATTGATTTGTCCCCTGCCACAGCACAGGAGACATTAGAGACAAGAAACATGTGTGTGACCGCACATGTGTGTGTGTGTGCCTGTGCACCTGCATACGTGTGTTGAAAGCATGTTTTTTTTTTCTTTGCAAAAGCGTGGTGTCTGTAAAAGTGTGCGTGTGTGTGTGTGTGTGTGTGTGTGTGTGTGTGTGTGTGCGCGCTCAGTGATTGATGATGTGAAGCACACACACATCATCAGCAAGGCATTTGCGAGGTGTGTGAGTCAGGAGCTGTCATCCCCCTCAGTCTCCCCAAGCAGAGGCCTCGTCTGCTGATTTATAGTAAATCATTAAAATCTGCTTATTATTGCAGCAGCTCATCACCCTCCCCCCTCCCTCAGTCCCCCATAACCAGGCCCCCTCCCCACTTAAAACTTGCCACACCACTGCAGAGGCACATTGAGATAGGACTATTCACATAGAGTGATGGTCAGCAGATTCTGGCACATTAAATCCATTCTGACGCCTATTTGAAAATAAATATCCCAGATGTCTTGTTTCATAAACATCGGCTGAAGAAGCCAATGAAAGAATCTGGCCGTGTTCCTGTACAACAGCTGGAGCCGAGTGGACATATCTCTCCACAAAAAAGGAAGAAAAAAAAAAAAAGAGATGGAGAAACTTTCTTATGGGTTCTCATGCTCATTTGTGCATAAATACACACACACACACACACACACACAAATCTGCACACCTCTACTGTCTTCTGTCTTTGAAACTGAAAATGTGATGTGACTTGAACAATGACAGGTGTGTTTGTCAAGGATGTGGCTGTCACTTCAAATCAATGGACGGGCGCATCTTCCCAGGGAGACTTTCCACTTCTTAGGGTTTGACTGGTTACACTGCGCTTCGGTGCAGATTGGAGAACAGTAAGTTGTCAAAGTGGCATTCGGGGAGCCTTGCTTGGATGCCATCAAATCAAATCAAATAAATAAATCAGCCATTTGAGCTTTTAGTTCATCAGCAAACCGTGTATAGGTTCCACTGGCCATTATATACTGAGTCATGTAGAGAAAAGGAAAATCATTATGACTATCCATCTGAAGATCGTTAGCATGAGCAAATCTCAGAATCACTGTTTTAAAGATGTACTATTCAAGGAAGTTGTGTAGGGCACCGAATAAAATGATGATAATCATTTCCACTGAATAACTCAAGTGAGAATCACAGCTTGTCTATTGTCGCTTTGCGGTGCGTGGTTTGTCAAATGCGTTTCAATTACAGCCTTTAACTTGAGGCACTATCACATCCCCATGAAGTGATTTTAATAGAGTTTGGCGCAATTGTTTGTTATGCGAGACAGGTCTTTCTCAGCAGAAAGTGAAGAAAGGAGAGAGAGAGAGGGGCTTGAAACTCAAATCAACTTTTGGTGATAGCATGACATGAGCAGCTTAGTATGGGAGCATCCATGGACTCAAATCTAGTCACTTTCTGTCATTAGTATTTAACTAAACACATGTACTGCAGTGGTTTTGCTCTCTTGCATGTAAGCCTGAAATCCAAAATATAGGCGCTGGCACCTGATTTGCCAGATACAGTATTCTTGGACCGGATTGCTATCTCCAACACCCCCAATCAGTCTGTCCTGTCCCACTTTTTCTCCTCCAATTCCCCCTCCCTTCTCCCCATCTTTTTTTTTTTCCTCCCTCCCTGATACAGTATAACAGCCTCCTCTCCATTCTGTCTCTAAAGCTCCTGGATCCTCAAAGCACAGGTGCAGGACTGCCGGGCTACAGCCCACAGGCCCTGGATGCTGAAACAGGAGAGGCAAGCCGGCACACATGCAGAATTACAACGCCTCCATTTCTCACACTGACATAATCCCCATGTTTTATTTGTCCCCTTGTAATTCTTTTTATATCTTGGGCTTATGTTCTTTGGCATCCATTCAATCCCAGCCTCGGGACACAGGGCTCTACCAGGCCCATATGTGTGCCTTGCTCCACTTAACGCATATTAGTTCCTTTGTAACTGTGACTAAACTGGCATGTCTCAGCTGGGAGATGTGCCGGCTTTGACTGACAGTCCATGTCTGGAGCCTGTACTTTGAGTCTCACGCAGACTTGTCAAACACGGGCTCTGTCAAAGCATCCTTCACTCTGCTGTCAAGCACAGGAACCATGGAGAGCTGCAGAAGGTTCACAGCTCCGACCACATCTCTCTGATTTACCTTACATTCTATATGTGTGTGTCTGTGTGTGTGTGTGAGAGAGGGAGAATAAGGCAGAGAATGAATATATTCCTCAGTGTTACTTTTACTAGGGCTAAATTTTAGAAGCATGTTCTTGGCATGTTCCCTCTTTCCCTTGGTAGGAAAAATCTGAGGGGGGGAAAAGCTAAGTGAAACATTTTTCATGCTTGCATTTTGGCAAGATTGCCTAAGAAGGGGGGGAAAAAAGCGAGACGTGTATACCCCAATCAGATCAGTCACTAAAATTACATCTAGAAAGCTTTTCCAATAACAGCTTGATATTAGGACTTCAGCGTGGTGTTGATGTATGTTATCAGCGGAGAAAATCTGTTAAGTCTGTGCCATGTGATGCCAACAGTCTTAAATATTGTTTTCACAACTGTGCAAGCTAATTACCTTTAATTTTTCATCTGTGCTCCAAGGGTTGTAAGAGATTGTGATTAGTGATTCATTACTTCTCATTACCTGGCCTGTCAAACTGTTTCCTTTACTTATTCAAGCTGATTAGCTGTACATGGCCCGCCTCTCTCAATGAGGCTGCGAAAGAGACCTCAAAAATGATCTGCAGATAAGCAACAGTAACTAGTAGTAATAAAAGGGTGGATAGTAATGAGGATATGAGCAAGAATTAAAGGAAATGACAATGAATAGGAGGTGTTGGGGATCATTTTCATTGCAGAAAGAGAAGGAATAGAAAGAACAAGAGATTTGTTAGATGTGTTTAACCCTGCTAAACATGTTTTAAAAATTAACTTTCACTCCAACACTTTAATTAAAAATCTCATGATTCTGACTTGAGGTTTTTTTTTGGTTTTTTTAGACAAACCCCGCATCAACAGTCTGTGGGATGGCATGTCTTCCCTTTCTCCAGAGAACGGTTATTTATAGGTGTCAGAGAATGAGGATTGATTTACTGCACGTAAACAGGATGTCATTCTCAGCAAAAGGTCAAGGTGAGCCAAAGCTTAGTCAAATAAAAATACAGGAATTTGGCATCTCCGTATTTCACTTGTCTGTCAAGCCAATCACATGCAAACAGCCCTTTCAGATCAAGTGGCAGCGGGGTCTAAAATTGAGCGCAAATGTAAATCAACACTTTAAAAAAAAAAAAGGAAAAAACAGGGTTGTGCTCGAGAAAAACAAGTCCTTGCAAAGCACAAAAAACCCGAGCATGGTAGTGACAACGGTAGTGTGACATTAACTAAAACATTCATCACCATTAAGAGTAATTAACAAACTTCTCCAGCATTAATTAAAGTTCCTGCTTTAAGGGAAACTGCGCCTAATTAGGAGGTTTGACAGGATGAGGCTTTAGGGATGAACTATATCCAGAGGGTTGTTAGAGGGGTACAAGTTACTGAATTTTGCAGAAAATGTCTCGAGTTTTTCCTCCTCTTGTCACAAAACTCTGTGCCCTTGGTCAACTCAAAAGATGGTCTGGTCTAGCTTGGCACAGCCCTGAAAAAGTATTGACAGGTATGACAGGCCTCCGATTAGCCAGTCAGCTGGAGGCCCAGACCTTGTCACCTGTCAGGTAGAGAGATGAAGGGTGAATGAGCAGAGGAGGTGGAGGAGGATGGTGCACTGACAAACTTAAGAAAAAAAATGGGGGGGGGAGAAAAAAATTGGCGACATTCAGAGTTAACTGGGTACATGCAAGAGGCAGCTATAAAAAAAAGCCCAAAAAACAGACACATGTATATCAAGCCTGAGTCACCTGCAGAAGTGTTTGTGAAGCACTCTATTACAAAAACCAGAGGGTTTGAGGATGACAAATGTGTACCCAAAGAATCTGTGATTGGATCAGGGATTAAGGGGCTGCCATGTCTCTGATGGGAAACAGGCAGGAGACAGACAGACAGAGAGTGGAAGAAAGAGAAGGAGATGGAAGGAAAGGAAGGGTGGAAGGAGGACAGTAAACGAATGTCAGACTGCCCAGGCAGGGAGACAGAGTGGCAGAGTGGGTGGGCTTTGACAGACACATCTCACACAAGCTGACAGCTCCGTCAATAGCCCCAGGATGGCCGCCCTGATTGACAGCTAGCAGGTGGCGCATGAATGGAGTTGTCAGGCCGACTGTCAGTCAAAGTCACATCGCTGTGGCTACAAGGCCCCGGCTGAACAGGCACACAGCTGCCCAAGGTGATCTCTGGGTATACAAGCAGACTTTTGGCACGGGAGGCTGAGGCAGCTTAGATCACGCTAAAATTACCATACATGGCCATAGCAGCACACAATAGCTCAGTTGATTGTGCCTGTGTTCCACTAGTGGAGAGATTTGGCATAAACACACACGATTGGTTTGACTGAATGGAAAAAAGTAGGGGGGGAAAAAAATCATTTGAATGTACTATCGATGAATCTCTGCAGTTTTTCCATTTCTTTGGTTCCCCTTAATTGAGCATTGTTCCAGCACGAGGGCATGAAGCATAGGAGTTAATGGGCAATAATTATATGTGAGAGAGGCTTTCTCCCTGGAGTGGAATCCAGAACAAATGGAAGCTCCGATGTGCAACATTCTACTTCATTACATCTGCCGCGATTAAAGCCTGAACATCTGGCACCATATCCTGACAGATAGACAAGACTTCTGGACTGGAAGGGAAATCGAGCGATATTTACAAAAATGTAACACAGGGTATTTACTGGATGAAAGAACAAGTGCTTTGGGCAGGCACGGTACACTCTCCCTATCAGACAAGTGCTGGACTGATAGATGCATGTAAACACAAGTAAATCGTTTGGACACTTTAGACAAAATGAACGACACTAAATACCCTAGCTACACATTCACATCACAATGGACTTTATTATTATAGGCAGCTTCTTTTGCTACAGATAAATACATACTGTGGCTCTTCAAGTAAACACTGGAATGTACATCAAGGTTGGCTGTTAACTTCTTTTTAACAATCTCCATCATCCTAACCCTTTTGAGGTGAAGCTAAAACAATAATCATAACTGTCTGTATGTGCTGTTAATATGATAACATCAAGTCCCGCAGAGGGACGTCACGCCGATCTGGTCTCTCCCTGGCGCACCGTTGTCTCCCGTGACGCTCAGAGGCAATCTGGAGGGCATCTGGGGCGTGTGCGAACGTCGAAGGCGGCGGTCGGGGTAGAGACTGTTGTCAAAGGGCTTACGGTGGACACAGAGGACATGAGTCTTCAGGTTGCCCTTCTGGGAGGCGCTGTAGGGGCAGTAGCGGCACTGGAATGGTTTCCGAGCTGGGAAAAAAAATACACAGAAACGGAGAGGGGGGAAGGTTAATACCGACAACAAGAAAATCAATCACAATCCCACTGGGCAATTTTTGAGATTATAATACATCAAGTTTGTGCAAGCTGAACACGACATACTCGGCCAATAAAATCAAAGAAAAACAATTTCTCTGACAAAAACACACACACTGTGTGTCACAGAATATAGCTCTATTTAGGAAAAAGCTTTGGGGGGAAAAAAAAGAAAAAAAAAAGAACCGGATCGCCCTGATTTCTATGAAGAATGCATATGGTATGTTTTTTGTTCTGCATATCAAACATTAGTCTTGGATGGTCATTTTTTTTTTCCAGTGCTCTAAAACAGATGTGGCCAGGTGAGATGTGAGGGATATTTGTTATTGTGCACTGAAGCTGTTGCAGGGTTGCAGAAATTTTTTTTTTTTTTTTAAATATTAAAAACACTGACCTGGCATCACAAATAATAATTAACACTTTGGCGCACAACCTATATCCTATAACACCTAATGATCTGCATGCAAGTTCTCACTCATTATAACACTCTTCCTGCTCACTCACACGTGCACACATGCACACACACGCAAATAAATAAACACACACACGCACAAGTGTTGAGTTGAGGAATGACAGATGTCTGCAGCTGGGAGGCAAGCCGTGCCAAAACTTCCTGTCTGTCCACCTCTTTAGTGCCCGCTGCATAGTTTCCCCATAAACAATGTGAACATACATGACACCGCACACAATGTACCCTTAAGACACAAACAACAAAGCTCAACATTAGCGGCTTCCAGATGTTTATCTAACCTCAATAAAAAATCAGTATGATACCAAAGCCTGAGGTTCTGCTAAGATCAAAGCAAAAATGACTCATTTACCTTTCTACCTAGACAGCCATGTGCCCTTGTTCACCGCTGTGCTATTTTTGAGATGTTACCTCATATAATGACTTTCTCTTTTCCCCTCTGTCTAACACTTCAATGTGTTTTTCTGTGATTCATGGTTACAGTAAACCATTATGTGCTGATGTCATTTGACATCACTTCCCAAAAAGTGAGGGCTGTCTCAGCCTTTTCACCCCGCCCTCGCCTCTTCCACTCTATCATGCTCCTCATCAGAGCTGAGACAGCTGTACACAGCTCAACGCTCGTTTTCACATCTACATAAAAAAGGTGTTTTTTTGGAGGGGAAAAGTGGGAAAACTCGCAGAAGGTGTGAGCAATAAAAGGTAATGCTCCATCTGTTGCTGCATAATAACCTGATGGCCGTAAAGGACACACACACACACATTTACAAACTAGGCCTGACACATCTGAATATCATCAGGATAGCACAGAAGGGTCTGTGTGTGTGTGTGTGTGTGTGTGTGTGTGTGTGTGTGTTCAGAGCAGTTTGTGGTGCATCTGAAACTCTGCCTGCCTCACTTAAGCTTCTCCTTGCCTCAATCTAAAGTGGAAAGATGGGGAAATGGGGTGGATTCCAAAAAAATAGACATTCTCATTTTCCTTACTTTCACTTTCTCAAATTTCACACATTCACCTGTAACTTGATAAACTCAACAGATTTTCCTCAATCTTATCAAATTCTTGTAAATGCACTCGGGCGCTGTGAACAATTCTGTAGCCTATTGCACTTTAATAAAATCTGTTAAAAATAAGCCAAAAGGTCTTGGGCCTACATTAGTCGCTTGGTGCCCAGCTCGTCTTCCCCCTCTCTGCCTCTATTGCCTTGCTTTCTGTCCCTCCTCGTCTTCCTCAGTCTGCCGTTCTTTCAGTCCTCCCACCAGAGGAGAGGGGAGGTCCAAGAGAGGGCAACCTCCAAATAAGTTCCATTAATCACAGGCCAGAGTCTAATGTAACTAATATTTTACAATTAGAGGAGACAGCAGTGGGCTCTGAGCCATCCATCTCGTCGCCACATGATCCTCCATTCACAGGCTGCTGGAGCCACAGCTTCAGACCAGCTACTCACTCACAGAAACACGCACACATACATGTGCTCCTATACATGCATAACAATGCATGGAGACACTCGACAGGAAATGAGAGGGGTGGGAGAGCGTGGTGTTGAGAGAAAGAATGGAGCTCTGCCAAAAGTACAGAAACAGACTGATTACTGACTTTGAATCTGTGTCATGTTGACGCTGATATTAAAGGATAATTGTAACAACTTTAGTCTTATTTTTTTTTAGTCCTTATTAAAATTGCATGTGCAGCAAGAATCAACAGGACAATAAACACGAGCTTTCAGAAATGAGTCAGCTCACCCACGTCATCAAAATCACTTTATTTAATGTTAAACTGAAAATGAGTCACCCTAAAATTTCATCACACTGTGTGCACATAAATAACCTGTCAGACGTACGTTAGGTTAAAGATGAACCAGAAAGCAAGTATTTAATTTCTCAGAATGGATATCCTGCGTAATAACTTCTAGTTTTACACCTTATATCATTCGAAGAAAAGAAAAAAATAAAATAAGGCAACCTGGGGATTTGTTTAAAATTTGATCACTTGATCCTTGCATGTTGTCCCAAATGTCTTTTTAGCAAACTCACAACACCTGCCAAAAAAACCCAGGCTACCTTTTGTCCTTCACTCCCAGACTTTATGTTTAACTAAGGTAACAGCTGTTGGCTGTAGCCTCAAATTAAAAATGGAAAATATAATCCTTTCATCTAACTTTGGGGAGAGGGGAAATGTGTTCCTAAATTTCTTGTTATTCCTTATTATTCATTTAACTTGTTGTTTTTCAAGAGGGCTAAAACCTCAGTGCTTTCAACATTTTTAAACAGTACACTGTGCAAAGTTGACATGCGATCATTTCTAGTCTGTTTCTACATATTGTTTTGTAGGTTTTTAGTGATTTAAGTCATTCAGTTCTAATTATACAACATTCTATAGATCACGACAGTATGTTTAGAAGCGTGAACACTGCTACTACGGGAAGTATGGTTTTATATACAGTTTCATTTTTGTACTTCTACTGCGCGGGGCACTAGTGTCAGAAAAGGATATCCTGCTTTACCTTTGCATATTTGCGTGAGATTGTACACATGCATACGTTTGCACCTGCATGCATGCATTGATGTGTTTGTGTGTGTACAGCGAGAGTGTGTTGTGTGTCACAGGCTGAGATAATGACCATGATGACAGTGGCGGGGCCAACGGGGGCCAGAGGAGCTGAATGGTGACGGATGACACAGGCCTGAGCTCTGATGGCACACAGACAGTGAGTGATGACTGCACATCCTTCCCAGTGTTCCACCCTTCATTATCTCTATGGGGAGAAGCACGGCACAAAGGCAGGCCGCGCTGCCCTCTCACTGCCCTCAAACGACATCTGCTCATAGAGACAGCCACACTACTGCTCCTCTTTCACCTCGCTGTCGCTCCATCTATCTCCATCTATGGTGATCTTTCTCGCTCCTTTTCTCTCTCCTTTTCTCTCGCTCTCTGTCACCCTCTCCGCGGAGGGTACGCAGAGGTCAGACAATGAGATAATGACTCACCCCTTTCAACCTTTCAAATCAGGGCCTTTTCTTTCTCTCTGTCCTCCGTGTTCTTTCATTCTTAATCCTTTCTTTATCGATCTTCTCATATTCACTTGTTCTCATGAGTCTGAGAGGACTGGTCTGATATCGCTGAAGGAGCGGTTGACATGGTTAACTCGTTAACTCTTTTAAAATTACCTCAAGGCATCCATTTGGTAGTATGACAGCATTCTCAAAAATAGTTGTCCTAATTGTGCCTCTGAAACATGAATTCATGTCACAGTACTTGGGAGTGAGCTATTTGCCCCGGCTTAAACTGTTAGAGTGGTAAATGTTGCCATCTAGTGGTTCGGTCTAAGCAGTGCAGCGGTAAGAGAGTCCTTAAAACACAAGGGAGGGCTCAGTGAGACTAATGAGCATGCAGACAGGTTCAACCAGAGGTCACCATCTGGCCAATTACCACTGCTGGCACATTGGAGCCGACCTGAACTGTCATCACAAACACATCACTCCATGTCCAAACTGCCCAGCAATATGTCACCATGCCACTCGACGTGCCATACAGTATGGAGAGGATGGGGTCAACAGAAGACAGCCCCATGACAAAGCCACCTGGTCAGCACTGCAGACAGGACAGACTGCTGGGCCACCTGCTTTGATCAGTTTTAGAGGACACTCAACGAACTCTCAATGTCAGCCCCCCCCATCTCACTGTCCAGTTTGACTGACAGGTGTTTATTGTGCCTTTGACATCAACTTCCTGGGAGACAAAATGCGGAGGATCAATCTGCAGCAAGCAAAAGGCGAGGGATGCTTGAAATAGCTCCTTCATTGATCCGGGTCACAGTTACAGCATGGAATGCGGTATGTGAGGGGGAAACTGTTTAATGATGTAATTTCTTTCAGCTTTTTTAAAAGAAAGTTAAAAAAAAATAAAAAAGAAGAAAATCTATGTTTTTTTTAAATCCAAATGGCATTATACATAATAAACGCAAGAAAGAAACATGAACAGTGTGACGGCTATGACAGGAGGTGAAGGGGAGGGGTGCTTTTCGGCATATTATAATAACCATCTGTACAATCAAATAGAAAACTACATCTTGCTGTTAGAATCATAAAGAAAGGGAACAGATGTTAATCCCTAATGGAGTTGACAGGCACTTTCCTGTCTTTCACATGAACATATTGAGTTTCTGAATAAGAGGGGGGATCAGAGGGAAGGTGTATCATGTTGCACTCATAATACATGCATATCAAAGACCCCAGCTGTTGGATTCCCTCTCCTGAGAGACAGCATTATTAAATCTGCACTCAGCAAGCATATCACACCAGCACAAGAGCTTAAGCCTCTCCATCAGTGGGCTTCATTGGCTTGGCGATTTGTAACCTATCACACTAGGAGATTATATCACCCTTTAAAGTGTAGGGGTAATCAGTGCCACACACCTGTGTCTTCTTTAGCCCTTGTTTGAGATCAGAGATAAGATCTGCAAGAAAAAAAAAAAACTCAAGTGCTATAAGTATAAGGGAAGTGTGTTGTTCATAATTGGTGTGATTCACTCACACACTCACACTTGATCTTCACACTTCCTCTGTCAGTTGACGAGGGCTGAGAAACTTTTTTTGGATTTCCATAGCAGAATCCTCGTGCCAGACAATGCACAAAACCTAAAGCTTGCACCCCAGTCGGACAGTTATATATAGAGCTTAGTAATAATAATGATAATTTTGTTCTATTCCCATTTGCGGTGGTGTGTCACATGCATGGAAATAGTGTGGTTCAAAATGTAAGATGAGGACCTGCCACTGTTTGCCCACTAGGTGGCAATGTATGCCTTCAAATCTGGAGACACTTCTGGCTACATCTTGATAACAGTGACAGCTGCATTCAGTGTGTATGATATATAAGCTTATGCTCACCTGATGCAACATCTTTCTCAATGTTCCCCCCACCGTTAAGACTGGCTTTGTGGATGCTAGCAGGTGTGCTGTTTAGGTTCCCCTGGGATCTGAGGAAGGAGAGCAAGCCGCTCTGGTGCTGGAGTGGATCCGACTGTCCCGGAGTTAAGCTCTCCAGAGAGGAAATGGGAGATTCAGCCACAGCTCTGACCCATTGTCCTAGCTTGTCTTGCTTCTTCTCAAAAGCGCCGTCAAAGTCAGCACTGGCCTGTCCCGACTGTTTTGACTCAAGGACATTATTTTTCAGTATTTTCCACTTGGCAGGACTGCCATTTTTATCCTCCTGCCTTTGCTCAGATTCCTCAAATTCACCTTCACCGTCAGGAACTGTAGAGCCTGCGTTCCGTGTGTTCATCTCCTCCTTTGCTCCATGCACCAAGAGGTCACACTGAAATGTGGGTTTCACACTGAGTTCAGCTGGTGCGTTAGAGTAACTTTGTAGCTGGCGGGTAACGGAGGAGGACAATCCATTACTAAAAACGCTGGACATCTGTACCAGCACAGCAGGAGACATAGCTGAATGAGACGTGACGGTATCTGGCCTGACAGACAAATCCAAAGGCTCGTACTGGGACTTCCGAGTTTGACCAGACAAAGCGCCGTCTAGACCTGCGTCTTTGTCTGTGAGGTTGGCCTGCTTGTTAATGAGCAGGGAATTTTCACTGTGGCTCTCCAGACCAAGGTACGGAGCTGGAGCTGGGCTCCAGTCCTCCCTGGATCTGGGTCTGAGCTTGGAGCTGGGGTTGGGGCTGGAGCTGCTGCTGCTGCTGGGTGGCAAAGGAGAGGAAAGATCCCGATTGTTCTGCCAGTGGGTGAAGTGGTAGTGATCCAGATGGAAGCCGAGGGAAGCTGTCTGTGCAGCGGTGTAGTCATTTGAAGGTGGACACCTGTAGACTTTCTCACCTAACACAGACAATAACAGCAAAAACACAATACAAACCAAATCAAATTAGGAAACCATGTGTATATGAGACATACTGAGCATTTGGTTCTGAGTATATCCCAACAACAGTTGTCTAAACATGAAAAATGTTGCAATCCCACACCAGGCTGAGTTGAATGATTTAAGTGCTGCCCTGCAGTAAATCAAGCTTGTAATCAGCTTTCAGCTCCAGTGATCCATCATTTTACAGTATGGACGCCACCACCATGTGCAATAAATACACCCAAAGACGTTAACACCAAACAAGATTCTTCCAGAAATAATAAACAGTGAGATTGTAAAGCAACTAGAACAAGGCAGATGTTGCAGACAAGAACCTCATTCCATCAAAACCAGTAAGTGGGTTTCCCAGTCAGAAATAACGAAGTCCAACATGTGAGCAGTTCTGATTAACCACGCCATGTACTGTAGCTGAGTTTATTTTTGCTTCACACTTGAAAAATGGTGCATTGGAAGCATAATTCAAAAAGTACAAAGTGTATTATTGTGGAGGATGACAAAGGGTGATTTTTCTCCTTTTAGCCAGTGAATAATATCCATCTGGATACAAGATTTGATCTTGCACACCATAACTTTTAATTAAAGGTAATTTAAATGTCTTCTTCCCTCTGTTTACCTTCAGTTTAATCCTTATAGCTATCACAGAAACACCCTTCAGGGTTAAACACACTCCCTGTGACCATTTTGAGTTAGTGATTGTCTGAGACCTCAGCCTTGCACTGTCTTTAAACAGCCCAGCTGTTTCGCTGCCATTCCAATTACAGTAAAAGTCATCCGATGCCATTAAGCCACAAATATTGGCAGTTTATTGCCCAACACTCTCCTGGCATTTGAAGGTCAGGTCATACATTATACTGTGTCTTTTAGGGATGAGTCTGGGATAGGGAGATAAACCCACCACCATTAATTTAATTCTATGCATATTGATGCCTTATTGTTCTTCTTTAATGGACTAATATCTGAGTTACAACAGTGATTCATCCCCGCCAGAGAAATATCAATTTCATACACCTCAAGATCTGACCCTGAGGTAATTCTCTGAGGTAAATCTAAATCTAATGATCTGTAGTAGTTACTTTACTTTGTTTCCAACTTTAATAGAAAAACCTGCATTATGAGCTGAATCGTAGTAAAAGGAGTGCTGTTTCTTACCATTACAATTTACAAACCCGTAAAATCACACCCACGTATTAATTAAATAGAGCCCTGCCAAACGAAATCGAAAAGTCAGAGCTGAAATGGAAAATTCATGTCCTTGAACTAAAGTTGTCTCCTTTTGTTTGCACTGCACTGTAAGTGTTTATATGTGTG
>VUQK01004872.1:18516-32323 GCA_015106715.1 Bujurquina vittata | reverse complement strand
CTACATCATTGTAACAGCTATATCTCCCTCATACATCATCCGATCTGCACCAAACTTGATATGAATGACCTTTGTCCCTCTCTAAAGAAGCCCAATAGGGTTATATTGGAGTTTTACTCTAGTGCGCCCCCTATATCATTGTAACAGCTATAACTTCCTCATACATCATCCGATCTGCACCAAACTTGATATGAATGACCTCTGTTCAGCAGCTACACTGGACACTTACGTAACGGTGCGAGAGAGTCGGCGATGGAGGGAGGGTGGCGGTGCTGGAGTTCCCGCGGTCGCCGCAAGGCCGAGCGGCGCTGAGCTGCGAGGGCCGCCAGACGCTGCTTGCAGCTTTAATTTTTCATGCATTTAAAGCTTTTTATCAGCAATGTCATAAACAGATTCATCACTCTATTAAATTACAATGATTACCCCACAGTGAATATGTGGATTACCCAGATCGCTGCCATTCTTCCCTTGGAAAAGCTGATCTACGAGCTCAACCACAAATCAGATACATTTTTGAAACTCTGGGGACCATTTGAGTCTTTTCTACTCAGTCCCTAAGTTTGTTGCCCTTCTTCCTTTTTTTGCCGGCTTTGGACCTAAAACAGACGTGAGGCAACTCAGGCTGGAGGAGGAAACTAAGTGTGCTTTTATTCTTATGTGTATTTTTTTAACCTTTTTTTTGTAGAATTTTTTTCTTTTCCCCTTTGTTTTTCTTGTCATGTTTTTCTTCCTTCCTTTTGTATGTGTAATGCAGCATTGGGTTTTTTAGGGTTGTCCCCCCCCCACCTTGTTTTTGTTTCCGTGTTATGTTTCTTGTATCTGTAACTGATCCAAAATTTAAAAAAAAGAAATTACAATGATTATAACACACAAAGTTGAAGACAAGACGATCCTATTTTGCATCATAGTCATTGTAAATCTTAATGAGGTCATTAATGAGGTTCATGATAATACAGCAATCAGCTGTCATAAATCACTGAACTACTTCCATTCAGAGTCCCGCCAGAACCTCACGGACCTGAAACAGAAATTCTTCCACTAATAGTGACGTAGTTGCTGCAGGACAGCAATTTAACTGCAAAATGCCATAGATGCTTGGCAACCTTTCCTTTTAATAGGATTAATACCAGTTGGCAACCAGTTGACTCGAGTCCCGTCCTGCAAATAGATGCATTACAGACGAGTTGTGAATGTCGGCGTAGACTGACTCAGATTCACTGCAGCGTGTTGGCATTTATAAAGTAGACAGCAGTTATCTGCAACCCTTCATCGACCTGTCTGAGAGTGGTTGCAGGATGACTGCAATCGTTTGGAGACAGGTTGCCTCCCAGGTGACCGGTGCACTCGCCTTGAAGTCCAAAGTGTTCACCCAGATGCTGACGATATTGTTAGACAGAATGGTGACTGCAGTTCACTCACTGGTAACAGCGCGTCCTGTAAGTTGCACACGGGTTAAAAAAAATGTTAAAAAAGGAGCTCAGACCAGAGACAAAGATCACCAGAATCAGTGCTGTTTCATGATAACTTGCCGGCTTTGCGGCTGCTCCACAGCTGAGGGGTCCATCGTGGATAAATGACTCAATAACTGACGACTATGACAGTAAACATGTGGTCGAGGACGCAGCTCCCCATAATCACATCAGCGTGCTGCTGAGGGCCTGATGGCCTCCCTGCTCGGACGGCTGCTGGGCCTCAGCGGCTGTAATGACCGGCCTGGAGCGACTCTCCAGCAGGCACGCACGAGCTGGACGTCAACTGTAATCTCATTACTCCTCCCAGTAACACAGCATCATAGCCAACTATTGTCAGATGTTCACTGATCTGATTACAGAGACTGAGCGGGTGAAAACGTGCATGAAGAACATTTTCAAAGAGTTAATTAAAAAAGGTCTCAGTGGAAGTAAGTATTTAAGCATGTTTTTAAGAGGCTTTGTCATCTCGTGCTGGTGTCCCACGCTGTAAAGGACATACTCCACCATGCTTATCGCACACATCGGTTTCACCGCATGATCACATTTTAATTAATCACTGGCGTGTTTCTGCTTCAGCTTAAATATAGAAAAACAGACAATGTAAAATGAAGTGTAAACTACACTCAACATTACTGCGGTGTGTAGCAGGAAACAGGAACACAAGTACTGTACTACTGCTACTACTACTGTAGTACTACTAGTGTGTTTTAGTGTTGTTGAGGGTTTTGTGTTTGTTTCTTTAGTGGTGTGGTGGTTAGCAGCGTTGCTTCAGCTAGCAGGCCCGGGTTCGATTCCACCTTGGCCCCGGGCCTCTCTGTGTGGAGTTTGCATGTTCTCCCCGTGTGTGTGTCTGTGTCCATCTGCGTGGGTTTCCTCCCAAAGCGCAGTTAATTGGTGATTCTAAATACCCCATAGGTGTGAATGGTTGTGTGTCTCTCTCATGTTGGCCCTGTGACGCGCTGGCGACCTGTACAGGTGTACCTGCCTCTCGCCCTGGGATAGGCTCCAGCCCCTCTGCGACCCTGAAAAGGATACAAGGATGGATGTTTCTTTACATTTTGCATCTCTGACTCTGGTCTAATTTTTGGAGACATCAGTTCTCAGACTGCAGTCAGTCTGAACCAGATCGCAGCTGTTTGGAGATCCTCCCACCCGGTCGCGTTTTGTATATTTTTGTGTTCATTTCATCAGGTTTGTTAAACTTTGCTTCTTTTGTGTGTGTGTGTGTCTCTTTGTATTTCTGTGTTTCCTGCAAGAAGCACAGCTGCTGGTGTTGTATTTTTGTTCTCATCCTGCATCAGTTTTTCTTCTCACTTGTCTGAAAGAACCTGAGATTTCTCGTGTTGTTTCTGCCGTGGGAGCTGAAGCTGCTGGTGTACTACAGGAAGTGACTGTGGCTGTGATATAAATGAACTTTTTCTCCTGAGGCCTGTGCTGCCGTTGCTGAATCGCGTCTGGCGGGTGGAGGAGAAGGTGTGTGGATATTCGGGAGATGTGGAGTGGAGCTGGAGGCAGGTGTAGAGGCTTCGCGTCCACCCCCGAATCGCTGCTGAACCTCCCTTACATAAAGAGTGTTATGAAAGCCAGTCAACAATCTGCTTTGATTCACACGAGCTCGGTCATGAGTCACTTCCACCGCAGCTGAAAAAGTGAGAGAGGAGCTGCAGTTATGTCATCAGAGGTTTCACTGCATGGACGGTCGCAGAGTATCAGGAGCACTGTGGGCTGATCTGAGTGCTCTTCACTGTCACTTTACACCAACATGCCTGGATTTCATCTCTTCACTTCTTTGTGTGTCTTTTCGGGTCGAGTGTAGATATCTAAGTTGTACTTCAAACACCTGCGCTGCTTTTTAAAATCAAACTGGTTTGTTTGCGCAGATGTGAACACGGTAGGAGGAGGTGGTCTGGGTCTGGTTCCAAACGAGCTCCAGAGCGGTTCGTTTACAGACCTACCAGCTGGAAATGCCTTCCTGTAGCCAGGAATGCTTTGAATGCTGCAGTGTGCCGTAAACGTTCAGAGTGCACGAATTGTAGCAACTAACCACAAACTGAACTGAGGACACGCAGCGGGTGACATCACCTTACTGATGTTTGGTCACGTGACTACATTTTTCAGCTCCTGTAGCCAGTAATCCAGAACACAGCACCTCCTCCTGTTGTTGCTCCCGCCCTCAAAGACCAGTCTGAAGGTTCTCACAAGGTTTGTTTTGATGCATTTTGGTTTCCATGGAAAAAGCTGCGACTTTACAAACTGCTCCAACCGATTTGGAGCAGAAATGTGAATGTCTGTCCAGTTTGATATGTGAGAACATTTAGCCGCATCCATGTAAAGGGATCCGCTGGCTGGTTGGTCACATCTAATAAAGGAATCCATTCCCCCCAATGCTGTTTCTGTGTGAGTCCGTGTTTCTTTGAGCTCATTTTGCCTCTCTGTGGACACTTCTGGGCATTTTGTGGACACTTTGACTCGGACTCTTTTTCAGGTCATCTTTTTCTAATAATAATAATACATTTTGCATGTAAGCGCCTTTCAAACACCCAGGGATACTTTACAGAAGAAAAACAAAACAACAATCACATAAAAGAAATAAAAGTCAAATGACCTGGGAACTAAAGTGAGTAGGCTCTTAAACAGGTGAGTTGTGTTTTGAAGACAGGGAGTTGATATTACGGATGTCAGGCGGGAGAGAGTTCCACAGTCAGGGAGCGCTCCCCATGATGCTGAGGCGGGCACGGGGTGCACAAGGGCAGATGGATTTGTCCTTCACTCCCATTAGTGGTCAATTCAAAGTTGACATTTTAAAACTAGAACCTGCAAACAGTTGTTTTCCCTGTCTTCACTACAGTTGCTGAATATCACAAAGACTGGATGGGCTCAGGTCGCCACATCACTGCTAGTGCGTTACTGTGTGAGCTTCTCTTAAGTTAATCAGCGGGTTTGTTGTTATGTCACCCGCTGGTTTCCTGACATCTCGCAGCTTCGGGGCCTGAGGTAGCCATATTGGATTGTGACCCAAAGCTCCCGAGCCTGGTTATCAGTCTGCAGACTGTACGGACTGCACGGGAGCATCACACCGTATGATCAGTAACATCCAAATAAAATCCCAGAATCTCACTCAGCCAAATGGGAGCGCTGCCTTCTTGGACAGTTTGTTAGTCCAATGAAGCCACAGCAGTCAGATCATTGCATTAAAAATGCTCCAAAAGGCTCCAACAGCTCCAACACAGTCCAGAGGTCCACTTCAGGGAGTCCAGTTAGCTGAAGCCAAGCAGACTGCTACAGCCACCTGTGTCACCATCCGCCTGTCAGTCAAAGAGGCCACGCCCCTCATAATGCAAACTTTAAACAAGTGAGTCATAGAAACTCCCCTCCGTACAGCTGTTATGAAGGGCAAATTTATCCACAGAGACCAAAGCAATTTCTGTCTCAGGCTGTAAACATGTTTATTTCTGCTGGACAGCTTTAACATGGGAGTCTGGGGACTGACCCCCTGTGGCGCCTCTGCTGGACAGCAGAGGAACTGCAGGTTCAGAGTTTGCACCATTTTTTGCGGCCACAAAGTGAAGCAGCAGTCCAGGACTGAATTGCACAGCCTGATATCAGGAGCAGGTTTACAGGTTTACACGTTAACATCACAGTGTTTCGATCCTGCTGGCAGTACACAGCAGACCTCAGAGTCCTGAAAACCTGCTCTAATCAAGTTCAGGAAATAAGCAGAGTATTGATGTTCACTCTGAAAAGCCACAACTTTCCTCTCGTATGTTTTTCATTTGCTCTTTACTTCAGGAAGTCTTAATTTTAGTTATAAAGAAAGATTATGGTACACACATTAAACACACTTTTAGCCGGCGCGAAAAGAGCTCTGCTAAAAAAAGAGAGCGAAAGCGTAGCCTGATAAGGACCTGTGTGCCTGTGTGCGTCCTGAGACAGGACAGAAACCAGATTGTGTGTCCTGTTTGTCTTTTACTTTGAAGATCTTCCTCCTGCACCTCGTCCTGACCGCTCGCCGCACCACGAAAGCCTCCCCGACTGGTTTTAATGTGTTTAAACTCAGATCTGAAGTTCTATCTGGCAAGAGGAACAACAGCCAGCGCTGCTTTTTCAAAGGAGAGCAGACGCTACAGGAAAACGAATCAACACAGAGCGCGGAGACATTAATACAGTTAGCAGCAGCTAATGAGGCCAGGAAGTTATTATCCAGCAGATGATGGATCTGCTCTCTGATTGGGTTAGTGTCAGTCACAGCACCGAGCCTGCTGATTGGTCAGTGGTGGAGCACAGTGCGTAGACCTCTGTAGGAAGGACCACACCGCCATGTGTTCCACCGCAGACGACCCACAGGAGTGAGATATCACACCGATTGTCCCCTCTGTCCTCACAAAGATTTGTGGTTTGTTTCTGTTTGTTTTGTGTTTTTTGGAGTCTCACTGTGATTATTTGAGGTTACAGTAATAAACAGGAAGACCCGTCCATCAACCCCAGCCCCTTCCTACTCTATAAAATGGAAATAAAGTGTCTGCAACCAGAATCCGAGTTACACCCCTGTTTGCTCACCTGTGGACCCCGAGGGCGTTTCGGTGTGGCCTGATCACAGAAGCTGTTTCACGTTTTAGAGCATCCAAAGTCTTGTCCAGCAGCTATCGGGTGCACTTCATGTGTCTTTGGTTTTTTCACAGATCAGTCAATGTGGAATTTGATGCATGATTTATTTTAGCAACAAAGGCAGCTGCACGGTCTTTGGTGTTTACTTCCGCATCCAGATTAAAGTCCCAAGTATAATAAAGTATAATATTAGATGGTCTGAGAGCATCCTCTGACACATTGCTGCAGCTCAGTACTCTGCTATGACCACAGCAGTTTCCCACCTGAGATGTAAACATGTCCAAAGAAACTACAGACTGCTTCCAGCTGAGTGCAAAACTCCACAAGATGGTGAAGTCAGACGGCAGCTCTGTCTTCTTTCCCTCAGTGATGACCTGAGCTGCTGTGGTGAGGCGTCCCAGAGACGCGAGCCTGTCCTGCAGCCTCTGGAGGTCCTCAGGAGGTTCACAATGAAACAACAACTCTCGACAATAAGAACTCAAACTAACCCTGAAGTAAAAAATTCACACTGTGAACCACACTCATGCAGGACAAACGTTCCCTTTTGGAGGTTAAATTTGATGTCACAGTGGAAGCCAGCTGATTGGAGATTAACTGAACTCCTGATTTCTTTTTCATTTATTTCTGCGCCACATTTAGTGCATCTCTCAGCATGTCTCCACGTTGTGACAAACTTGGTCTGAGACCAGATACAGACCCACCCTCAGTTCACAAACAGCTGAGTCAGAAAGATGCCAAACCCGTGCGTCTGGATTCTGATCCATCCTGTTGGGAAATAAAGGCAAAGCTGAAAGATCTTTATTTAGTGCAAAATTCCACACAGGAAAGATTTGTGTGACAATTTTTAGCATGACTTTTGAAATAATCCATCAGTGGAAACAGAGGAGCTCCCTGTGAGCCAAATTTGAACAAATATAAAAAAATTTTTTACACTATCAATAAAAGAATAAAATCAAGCAGAACAAAAACAAAGCTTAAACATACAGATAATAAATGTTCATAACTTCATGCTGCTTTTAATCACGTCTGTATTCAAATGCACACCATCGAGCTTTGCCCTGCAGGCGTGAGAGAGAGAAAAGGCGTTCATATTCAAACTCTCCTCACTTTCTCTAGCATGACTGTTGCACACATCTTCAGGTTTTTGTTTCTCACAGATTTGATATCATAAGAATAAACAGAATCAACTGAGCAAAGATTTATCTGAGAGAAACACACCTTTAAACCCCACAGGTGGCTCAGAGCTGTGCTTTTATATCAGATGATAAAAATCAGGTTCAGACATTTTAGCATCATTCTGGTGGAGGTTCTGCTGTCTCGTGTAAAGCTTTAACTTCATTAGTCTTTTCTTTAACTTAATCATTAATCGTATCTTCAGGCGCATCAGTATAATGCATGTTAAAAGTATTGAATACACAAGTGAATGTCTCCATTGAATAATGAGGCATAGCAGAGTGGGTGTGGCTTATTTAATCATTGTCTGTATTTATTTGAATACTTAAAATAATTTGCTGAAAGGGCCCATTTGGTCCCCGGGGCCACTGTTTGGATATCAGCGGAAGATCAGGAAGCGAGGATGGGTTTGATGTGTTCAACTGTGTCATGTCCCCCTCTAGCGGCTGTTTTTAGTCAATACATCCACCTGCTGACCTGAAAACAGGAAAAAAGAGAAACACAGTGAAGCAAAGAGTCGCAGGTTTACTCCTACTCCTTTAAAATGAGTGGGAAAATAAGGAGAATACGAGCACACTGACTCCTTCAGCCTCTGTGTTTTCATTCAGGCTGTGAGGCAGTCATCTGGATCAGCAACACTTCATTCAATGAGCAGCTGCTTGGTCTGCATCAGAGAGCTATGACCACTGCGCTCCTGAAGCGGCTTAATGAAGCCACAGTAAATAAACACTTATTGCGCTGTGCAGTTATTCTTATTATTGAAATTTCATTTTTAAGTTGGTTTCCAGCCCTCCATGAATTGCCACCTTATCGTGGTGGAGGGGTTTGTGTGTCCCTTTTCACTGTGGACGAGAGGTCTGTCCAGCACTTACCTGTGCCTTGGACACAGGTAAGTGGGAGGAGGCCGCTTGGCAGACCCAGGACACGCTGGAGAGATTATATCACTCGACTGGCCTGGGAACGCCTCGGTGTTCCCCCAGATAAATTGGTGGAGGTGGCTGGGGAGAGGGAGGTCTGGGTTTCTCTGCCAGGATAACCGGAAAATGAACTGTTGGATGGATGGTTAGTTTCCACAGTAGGGTTTGTTTCAATTTAGTAGTTATTCATTTCAGAATTATTTGTGGTTTCTTTTGTTATTCTGGGGGATTATGTATCTGTCTGTCTATGGACGGACGTCCTCCTTCAGGATCTTGTGGTAGAGAGCAGAACTCATGGTTCCATCAATGACAGCAAAGCAGCCCCAGACCATCACACCCCCACCTCCATGTCTGCCTGTTGCTGTGATGTTCTTCATGAAATGCTGTGTTAGTTGATGCAGATGTAACGGGACTCTGACCTTCCACAAAGTTCAGCTTCTGTCTCGTCGGTCCACAGAATATTTTCACAGAAGTCTCGGGGATCATCCAGATGTTTGTTGGCAGATGTGAGACGAGCTTTTGTGTTCTTGTTGGTCAGCAGTGGGTTTCTCCCTGGAGCTCTCCCATGGAGGCCATCTTTGCCCAGTCTCTGTGGGAGTGTTGAATCATGACCTCTGACCTTAGCTGAGCCAAGTGAGGCCTGCAGTTCTTTAGATGTTGTTCTGGGTTCTTCTGGGACCTCCTGGATGAGTCCTCGATGCTCTTGGAGTCATTTTGGTAGCCCGGCGCTCCTGGGAAGGTTCCCACTGTTTCCTCCATGTGTGGATAACGGCTCTCACCGTGGTTCTCTGGAGTCCCAGAGCAGGAGAAATGGCCTTTCACACTGATAGATGTCAGTGACTTTGTTCCTCAGGCCTGGATGTGGCTTTGCACTTCATAGTCCCACCTGCTATCAGCCTCAGGAGGGTTTGGCTGATGGTGCAGACCGACCTGAAGAGGCAGGAAAATCACTCGGTGTTCTTCCTGTCCGTGTTGGCCTTTCTTTATCCTCTGTTGTTTACATTTATCCTCCTTTGTGTTTCCTTTTTTTGTACAGTTTCTTCTTTGTTCTGCCTCCTAATCTCCAGATAGTCTACACCTGTGTCTGTTTTTTATGCTATTTTATGATCTCAGGTATGACAGAGCTCATGATTTATATTTAGAATGAAGGTGACAGATTTATGTTTAATCCCACACACAGAAACAGTGAAGGCCACAAATTTTGATCATGTTAAAGAAAAGTTGTGGGTTTTTTTAAGCATTTGGATAATCCAGCTGTGGTCACGCCTCTTTAATCCCCAAGCTCCTCCTGCAGCCTCCTATCTCCTTATTTTAGGAGCTGAGACCTCCTTCGGCCTTGAGCTCTGACACTGATTTCCAGTGGTTCCGTCCAGATTATGGATATCATCTGCCCCTCGTTCATTAGATTCACCTTTCTCAGCTGTACTCACCTGTGTATAATCTGACCTCTGTCTGTTTGCCCTCCATTGGGCCACTTCACTATTCTTTTTGGTTCAGCCAATAAAAAGCTCACTTTTATTTTGAATTCTTCTCACTCTAGGGGGCTCACTCCACCAACCCATGTCACCAACATTCGAGATGACGCACATTAATTTGTACAGATATGAATGAAGGAGGCCTCTGCTCTAATTTCAGATACTACTTATTTGTACTTTACAGAGATTTAGATTTAGATTTTTGTACCACATGACAAAACAAAAATTATCCTTTAATGTTGAGCTTCACCGGCTTCTAAGGCGCACAGGGGAAAGTCTGAAGATGTTAAAGAGGCCTTCATCATTATTCATGTGCACATTTTAATGGATTCATACAGCACTTTTCTGGGACTACCGACTCCTCTGAGCTTTATCTACCCCACATGTACACCTACAGCCAACTTAGTGCCACTAATTAAACCAGATAGATTTCTTTATTACAGTTTTTCTCAATTTCATGAGACTCTCACAGCAGGAACGTCATTCTCACCGCTCTCTTTGCAGTTCTCAGAACAGTTCAGGCATTTTTCACAACACAGACTCGCCTGTGTAAGAGACACTAAAGCAATCAAAACCTTTTTCACGTGTGCCAAAATATGAAGTCACTCAATTCATCTCTGATCAGTGAATAAAAACCTTTCACGACAGTTTGAAGACTTAGACACCAAATTGTTTTTGACTTTTGTGAAAATCTGACTGTGGAATGAGAGCGGCAGAAATGTGTGCCAGAGTAAAAATGCTCAGACACGACGATGAAATGTGAAGGATTTAATGACAGCTAAGCTCAGTTTATCTTGAAACTTTACAAAACATAGCACCAACCAATGCACAGTCCATGCTACATACGTCCAGCTGCCACTATATTAGGTACACCTGTTCAACTGCTCATTAATGCAAATATTGAATCAGTCCATCACAGGTCATTAACTCAAAGCATTTAGGCACACAGACATGTTGATGGCAGGCTGCTGAAGCTCAAACTGAGCATCAAGATAGGAAAGAAAGTGAGTGACCGTGGCATGGTTTTTAGTCTGAGTGCTTCAGAAACTGCTGATCTGCTGGGATCGTCCCACCAACCATCTCTGAGGCTTACAGTGAAGGTCTGAAAGACAGGAAATATGATGTCAGAGGTCAGAGAAGAATGCCCAGACTGCTTCGAGCTGATAAGAAGGCAACAGGAAGTCAATCAACCATTAGTTACTGCTGTGATATGCAAAGAGCATCGCTGAACGCACAACACATCTGACCTTGAAGCTGATGGCCTACAGCAGCAGAAGACCACACCACTCCCGTCAGCTAAGAATGGGAAACTGAGGCAACAAAATCTCTGAGGAAGGTTTTAGCCCCTCGTTGAATCTGTTGAAAAATATAATGTAAAATTTGTGACGAGGAGCACGAATGAATGGATTGAAAGTTGTGTCTGTTTCATGAACTGCTGACAGTGTGCTGCAAAATTTTGTGTGTAATAACAGCTGATTGTTGCCAGACTTGCAGTTTAGTCAGAGGTAACTACACAGAGGAGCTCTAACAGCTGTAGCTGCTTTCTGAGGTCAGAGAGCCTCTTTAATTTTTACTCAGCTATTATGATTGGAAATATCAAAACACACCCACTGATAAAACTCTGCCCCCTGCTGCTGGAAGCGTTAGTTACAGGTTGCAGGGATAACTACAAAAGCGAGCTTTAACAGCTAAAGCTTCGATTACCAGAACTCTGCATCTCATAAAATGAAGAAGCCCCTCTGAATTGGTGCTTTTGTGCGTGTGTTTCATCGTGTTTTCGGATGAACTCTGACTTTCCGCGGTAACATTCCTCCACTGATTTATTTATTTGTGTCTGAAGCAGAAATAGCAGAGCAGCAGAAAAAGGCCTCGCCACCTGTCCTCCTCCTTCCTCCACAAAGTGCAACAGTCCGGCGGCTCCATCAGCGAGCAGTCGAACATGGAGACTGAAGGGCGGCAGCCTGGCAGCGGACGGCCCGGCCGGCTGTGAGGCGCGGAGCTGGTCGGTAACACAACAACACAACAAAGTGCTCAGCTCCGCCGCCGAGTTTCACGGTGTGTGTCAGCGTGTGTGTGTCAGCGTGTGTGTGTGTGTGTGTGTGTGTGTGTGTGTGTGACTTTCTCTCCATAGAGTTTCACTGAGTTTACATCCGGGTTTTTTCCCTAGGCAATGGGAGTCGCAGCACCGCCGTTCCTTAGGCAAAGTGAAATAAATTCGCCGCACCGACACAAAAAGAAGTCCGCTTCCCGAACACATTCCCGCCGCGCCTCGCCTCGCTCATCGGCTCGATTTAACGAACTTTAACGGCCACAAGCACCGACATCGACCGTTCCGTGACTGAAAAACGAGCTCCAGCCGGAGCCGTGAGGAGTTTTTGTCTCCCTTCGTCCAGCTCCGCGGCGCAGGGATATGTGCTGTGCTGAGGCTGAGCTGAATGAGATTGAAGAAGAGTTCTTCTTGTTTTGTAGCTTCAGTTTCTCTCTTTTTACACAATTTTTACCAAAACTCACCCCGAACCACGACCGCTGGACCTGGCCCCGCGGGGAGGAGGCGGCCGGGCTGTGTGTGCGCTGCTGCTCCGCCGTGGATCGGCTTCTTACACACATATATATTTAATTAATCCAGAGGAGGACTGCTGCTGAGTAAGTGCACATTGGGCTTTTTAATTTCATAACTTTAATTTTCCCTGCTGTCAAACTTTACGCGTCTCCAGCGGCCGCCGGTGCCCGTGTGTCTGCGTCTGTTTGCGGGCAGGTGTGGGGGCTTTCGGCCGGTGTGTGTCCGCTGTGTTCCCGTGTGTTTCTGTGTGTTTAGCTGCTGTGTTTCTTATTCTAGGAGTTGATATTCTGGAGGACAAGGGGCCGATATAACTTAGACCCAGCAACGCCTGCTCGCTGTCAGGGCTCCTTTTATTTCTCACTGTTAAAAGATGGCGTCTTTGGGGGGTGCCGGAGCCAGATCTGTCGCTGCTCCGAGCCTCGCCGCCGCCGCGGCCGCCGTGTTTGTGTCTTTGATGGAAGTTGTTATCAGCGTGGCTGCTGGCAGCGTTAGCTCCGCGCAGCTAACAGGATGGTTAGCATTAGCGGCTACGGCTAACGTTATCCACTTGTTCTCAGCCTCAGACGGAGCAATGTCGGACGGTTTTTCACAGCGAAACACTGAAAAACAGTCCGCAAACCATCACACTCACCCCAAACAGGCCGCCGGCGGGGTCTTTAAGGGGAAACTGAGCGTCCACGCGGCCGCGGGGGCTTAATAAGAGGGTTATAAAACATTTATTTCTCCGCCCGAAACAAAAACCCACTTTTCAGTGTTTGAACTCCCGCAGCAGCAGGAGCAGCAGCACTTGGCGGCTTTCATCTTGAAACCCTCCATTTTAGCTTCATTTCTTCCCTTTTCGGGCCCTCTGCGGCGGCATGCGGGGCTGCTCGGGGAAGTTTATCCCGACAACTTCGTGTCCCACCCGGGGAGCAATTACTCCAATTAACCGGCGGCCTCCGCAGCCCGCTAACGGCCACCGAGTACCTTCACTCAGGTGCTGCACGCAGGGACGCTTCTCAGGTACACCAGGACCCCCCCCCCCTTCTCACACACACACACACAAACCTCCAAAACTACAGGTCAGAGTACTCAGGGCCCTGTTCCTGTCTCCAGGCTGCAACGTAAAGTACTTTTATTAATTAGTCATACGGTACTATTTTATCTAAGTGCAGTTTTAAAGTACTTGGGTAATGGAAAAACATCAATATTTGTATTTCTGATACTTTAAATTTGTA
The DNA here is from genome assembly GCA_015106715.1 of Bujurquina vittata. NCBI lineage: Eukaryota > Metazoa > Chordata > Actinopteri > Cichliformes > Cichlidae > Bujurquina > Bujurquina vittata. The sequence continues at coordinate 18,904 of VUQK01004872.1, read as the reverse complement.
CTGTATTGAATTTCAGAGGGAACTGTGTACTGACCAGGTTTTCAAGATCTAAAACATCAGAGTACTTTGCTACAGGTTTATTAATGAGTTATACAGTACTGCAGTTTTGTACTTGGAAAACTGAATTTTCTTAATTTCACTACATTTCAGAGGGAAATACTGCAGTAATGAAACTTGTAAAATACAGCCTCTTGTCCCATGTGACAGGGTGGGGTTTAAAGTACTTTTTAATGCAGTATTGCTATATCTGATTTCCTGTTTTAAAATACTTGGATAATAGAAGTACACAAGTATTTTTGTTCTCAGGTTACTGCATTTCAGAGGGAAATTTTGTGATAATTAATATTTGTACTGTTTCAGGATGTAATTTAGTACTATTTAGTACTAT
>VUQK01004872.1:2641-18496 GCA_015106715.1 Bujurquina vittata | reverse complement strand
GTTTCAGGATGTAATTTAGTACTATTTGTTAATTATGAATATCGCACTGCTATATCTAAGTGCAGTTTTAAAGTACTTGGACAATAGAGGTATTTCTGTTTTCACTTTCTAGTGAATTTCCGAGGGAAATTTTTGTAGTACTGAATGTTAAACCGTAAATCAGAGTACTTTGCTCCAAGTTTCAGGCTGCAGTGTAAAGTAGTTTTTCTTAATTAGTAGAGTACTAATAAACACAAGTACTGTTTTTAGATAATAAAAGTTTATGAAAAAATTTTCTAGTACCTCAAACTTGTACTTTGTTTAAAAAAACAGCTTTTAAAATAGAAAACAATAAATCAGAGTACTTACCACAGGACCAGGCTGCGGTTTGTTGTAATAAAGTATTTTTCTCTGTAGTTTTATCAAGTTTTTCAGTACTTGGAACATGGAAGTACATAAGTATATACATTTTCTGGTACTTTAAATGTGTACTATACTGAATGGAGGGAAGTGATACACTAACCCATATATAGATTGTGGTTTAAGTTACTTTATAATACAGTAATACTACGTGTATTTATATTCTGCACAAAGAAGTACTTTGGTGCTTGAATTGTGTCCTCTTACACACACACACACACACATACATACACACTTGTATTGCACTACACTACAAGATGGAAATATTTTTACTGCACCGTATTCATCTCAAATCTGTACTTAAAGTACAAAAAGTACTTTGAGCTCCATTTTTCCAGTAACGTGCTGTAAAGTCTAATATTATTATTATAATAATAATAATAATAATAATAAATAATAATAATGATGATGATGATAATAGTACAGTACTTTACCTACAGTTTTCAGGTATTATATATCTACTGCTCTGTACTACATTTTAAAGGAAAATGTTTATAGTGGAATACTTCAGTTTTAAGTATTTTTTTCTCTTGCTTGTTTTTATGTACTTGTAAAACAGATGTACTTGAATATTCATATTTTCTTTTACTCTATACTTGTCCTCTACAGAAGTGTCTTTACTGCAGATACTGTCAAAGTACACAAAACTAAATCAGAGTACTTTGAACCTCTCAGGTTTCAGGCTGTGGTTTAAAGTACAAAAAAGTACTTTGACAGAGTACTGCTATATCTAAATACAGTTTTGAGCTACTTAGAAAACAGAAGTACTACAGTATTTATTTTTTAACACACAAAATTCATCTGAATACTGCAGGTCTTCTTTTTAAGCTAATTAACCTTTTAAATTAAAGTCAAATACTTTACTCCTTTTTTAATAAGTTTTCAAGTACTTAGAAAGCAGACTTCTCAAGTACTAATACTGCATACAGATACTTTACTTCAGGAAGAAAAACATTCACCTGAATGTTTTAGACACAAGTTACAATAATCCTTTAAAATACAACACAAAAATAATCAGAGAGTACTTCTCTCTGTCGGGTTTCAGACATGAAGTACTTTATACTAAATTGGTAATAGAGTGATGCCGTATCGCTATAGGTTTTAGGTATTTGAAAATAGTTTCAGTGGTTAAATCGTGCACTAACTCAGCTTTTAAAAACACAGGCCATCGGAGTACTTTAAGCCCCTTGTCTAGTGTTGAAGGATATGGCTTAAAGTACTTTTAATACAGTATTACTATATGTAAAAACAGTTTGAGGTACTTGGAAAATTGCCACTATACTTGTACCGTACTATATTTTAGAAGAAATTTATTTTTTATTACTGAATACTGCAGTTATTTTTCTTTTTAAGCCAGTTAGGCTTTTAAAGTACAATATAGTAACAAAGTACTTTTTTCTCCTGTTTGAATCAGTTTTAATACACTTGGAAAAAAGAAGTACACAAGTATTTTCATGTTTTTACTATATACATTTTTAAAGTAGAAAAGAGTAAATTGGAGTATGTGCCACAAGCTCAGTCTGTAGTTTAGAGTAATTACGTAGTATTTTTCTCTAGTTTAATAATTTTTCATGTACATGTACAGCAGAAGTACTTCAGTATTACAGTTTCTGTACTTTTTCCTGCATCTCTGTACTCTGAATGTATATTTAATGAAGCCAATTAAAGTATTTTCTTTCTCATGTACGTATGCAGTACTGCTTGGTATCAAGGGTTTTCTGATACTTGGAAAGTTAAACCTAAAGAAAGTATGAGTACTTTTGGATTCATTGTACAGTTTTTGTGTAATTCCAGTTTACATGATGCTTTTAAAGTACAACACAGAAAATCAGAGTACGTGAGGAAAAAAGTACTTCATGCCACAACCTGAATCTTGGACCAAGGGGCTCAAAGTACTCTGTTTATTGTTTTGAAGTTTTTACTGCATTCAGTTTATCTGAATGCTGCATATTTATAAGTACTTCAGAGTATTTTCAGCTTCATGTCAGAAGGGTCCCACTGTGGTGGAAAGCACTTTTTAACACTGCTGTACTTCGGTGTCTTAGTACACTACAAGGAAAATGGAAATTTATGAGTATTCAAATTTGATCCTACTAAACATCTACTCGGTACTGTGTTTAAGAAGACAATGTTGTACTTTTTACTGCATTAATTCTTCCATTACTTTATTGTTTTAATTCTTATTAAACTTTTATATACAAAACAATAAATCCGAGTACTTTGAGCTCCTTTCCCCAGGTTATAGGCTGTCGTTTAAAGTACATTTTAATAAAGTAATACTATGTGTAATTAGAGTTTTGAGATATTTGATCACTTTCTGCTATTGTATTCCTTTAGAGGTAAATGTACTTTTTACTATACTAGATTCATGTTTAATCTGAGAAAGTTTTAAAACTGAGTTCTTTTTTACGTGCTTAAAACATGAAATACTCAAGTATTTCAGATTTTACTACCAATGAATATTGTTGGTTTCCTCCACAGATTTTTAAGATTTATTTATTTGTGAATGAAAATCCTCTTTTCCCAAAAGCCAGGCTGTGATGTCAACTAGTTTTTTTTTACTTTGTAGTACACTGCTACTATAATCAAGTGAAGTTTTGAGGTTTCAGGCTGTGGTGTGAAGTACTTCCATGTTCTTGCACTCCTCAGTACTTTTTACTGCTCCGCACTGATCTGACAGCCATGCGTACAAAACATAACATCTAACAGTGGTTAAAGAACAGTGATTTTAAAAAAGGTGAATTCAGAATATTTCTTTCCTTTTCTAAACTTCTTGTGTGGTTTTGTGATAAATAATAAATCATCTCAGGACCCCAGATTTGAGTTCTTGTAGTTTATAATTATTTTTATTTGTATTTGTATTTATATGATGCAGGCTTCAGTTTGGATCAATGAAGGGATTTTTTTTCTCGTAGTGAAGCAAAGAAATGTAAATGTTGGCACCCACACACCAGGGGGCGCTGCAGGGATGCAGTGAACAAACAGCCTGCTGATGCAACACATTATTATTATCTCCTCAAATCTTTTCTTTTTCTTTTCTAAATGAATTAATTTCTCTGAACTTGCTCAGTTTGGTGATTGTTTAAGGCGCTCTGTGGAGGGAAAAGGCCTCAAACTCTTTATTTTCTCTCCAGCAGAGGAACAAATGAGGAAACTAACAAAGTACTCAAGTACTGCACAGTTTTAGGGGCACTTAGTTTCCTTCAGTATTGTACTGCTGAACTTCTTAAGCAGTCAAATGAGGTTGTATTTAATGTATTTGTATAAAAGACATAAAGATTAGATAAAAAGTCAGAAAAAAGCACATTGGTGTGTCCCATGACCCCTCAGGTTTAGGTTCAGAATCATTTTGGTCACAATAGTTTAAGCTGATTACTGTTCAAGTCGAAGGGTCCTGATCACGAGCAGGTGTGTATGAGTGTGATGTTTCTGTTTTTGCACATCAGTGAGTTGGTACAGTTTACAGGTCACCACGGAAACACAAAACCACCACCCGGGAAGGTTCTCTGACTGAATAAAGTATTTTACAGCGTTCTGATTCAGTGTGTCTAAATCTCCAAATCCTGCCGTATAATAAAGCTGGTGTTATTGCACGAGGACCAGCAGAGTTTTTAGTGGAAAAGTGCAGTTATTATTAACTTCTAAACTTTCCGGCGGACCGGGGAGGACCCTTTAGCGGGCTGGCTCTGCACCCCGGACCACGTGTTTGACACTCCAAAGATAAAAGGGTGGGATGAGGCGTTTGAGTAAAATCTGTTTCTTTAGGGATCAAAACACAGTGTGGTTAAGTGTGAAATCATGTTTTCACTTATAAATAAAGTTTTTTGGATCACTGCGTTTGATAGACGAGTCAGACATTTGGGCTTGAGCCCCAGCGTATCGACCTCTGACCTCTGACATCTGACATCTTTCTGAAACAGAAAAAAGTCACTGATCAGAAGCTCACTTTTCTGTTGCTGTGCTCTCATTTATCTGAGTGCTTCACTAACTCCAAAATACCAAATACATACAGCTGGGCCGTTACATCAGGTTTGTGCTGATAAAATGTTCAAAACAGTTTAATAATTGTTTAGAATTGTTTCTTTGTTTCTGTGGAGAGAAACAGATGTAAATTTGACTTTTGTTCCTCTGAACAGGCAGGGTTTGTAACTGTGCGTTTGGTATGTGTTACAGGGCAGCACAGAGGGGTGGAGTCCAGTCCCACAGCCAGGTGGTGAGTCCTGTTATAGTGGTGTGTTACAGCAGGGAATAGAAACAGACTTGTTTTTGTATTTGAACATGATCACTCAGAGCAATAAATACGTTACATTTGATTAAGAAGGTTTATTGATGACGAGGAGGAGCAGCCTGATGTGGTTTAATGGCTCTGAATGAAGTTCCTCTGTTGTAATTAAAAGGAAGTTTGATGTGATGATTTGAAGCTGATAATGAAACAGGTCTGTGTGTTTCTGTTGGACTTTATTAAATCTGTTCGGCTCTAATAAAAACCTTTAGGTCAGCTTACCTGCACTTCATCAGTAATTATCAGTGTTTCTGTGGCTCGTTCTGTCTGCAGCGGCACTTTAATGCTTCAGTTGGATGGTTTTCCTACTGGAGACGGTGTTCAGGTGAGAGCTCACACACACACGTGCCAAACATAGTCCTGAAATGGCCGCGTCTCAACTTTCTGTGTGTGTGTGTGTGCAGGCTGATCGATCGGCTGGCAGACTGACTGGATCCATGATGGAATTACAAACGTTACAGGAGGCCCTGAAGGTGGAGATCCAGATCCATCAGGTACGCTGTGGGGTCATGGGGTCAGCTGACTCCATGTAGGGACAGATTCTGTTTCCTTTGAGGGTTGTTCATACGTCAGGGATATTAAATCTTTTTTCAGGTGTACTGTGGACGTCCCCCTGCTCTTCTTTCTGAAAGTTCAGTGTCTTTGCAGAAACGCACTGAGGTGTAGCTATACTGAAACATCCTCGTGCTTAGTTTGTGTGGAAAGCTTCATTCACACATCAGTCGTAAGAAAGCTAAACTGTTAAACGCTGCAACCTGAGACCCTGTCTTGCCTCTTTTCCACCGACACGGTGCCGATGCCAAGTGCTTGAACTGAATTCACTTGGTGCTCGGCCACAAAATGGGTTCCATTCCAGCACAATAATCTAGCTAGTCTGGAACCGAGGAACGTGTGATGCAAGCGGCAGAAGGGCGTGACTCTGCTGTCTCAGCATAAAGTTTTCTACCGCTATTTCACTGCATGGTGTGTATTACACGAGAAAACCGATGCGATTTTCACGGCTGTGAATTAGGTTGGGCTTTAAGGCTGAACTTGCTGCTCTGTATCAGTTCATATCACAGATAAAAGGACACAAAGTGAGTATTTGTCGTCCTGCTCGTAATCGCGGTCTGTGCTGTGCTGCAGCAGTTCGGTTTGAACCGTAAAATATGTTCGCAGCACAAGAAAGGGGTGCGTGCTCGCCCACATTTGTGCCCTTCAGCTTACGTTTCCAGACGAGGACCCGCCCACACTCATACGTAAAGGATCAGCTCGCAAAGCGCGGTGGAAACTCAGGCTCGTTCTTAAGCAGTTCGCCGGTTCGTTGGAATCGGTACTGGCGCCCCCTCAGAGGAAACGTGGTGTCTGTGAGCCACACCCTTTAAGGACTTTAAAAACCACCTTCAGGACCTAAAGCTGTTTAACCAGCATGATCTGTTCAAACTACTGTAAAGAACACCAATGTTCTTTCTCCATTTCACACCCATAAGCTACATTCAGCATTAACATACAACTATATTAAAGACCCAGAAGGATTCACCCATCCTGGTATCTAAATGTAGGTGACACTTTTCATCTGCTCTAAGTTGTTCTGTGCAGCAACTTTGTGAAGTTTCCTTCTGTGATCAGAAACAGATCAAACATCCAGGGCAGCAGTGCTGGTTTCTGCTGCAAGTTATTCAGACTGCAGTAGATCCATCACACTAATGCTCACAGCTGGCTGAACAAACCCACATTCATTCTTCAGATTGTGACTCCTGCAGTGGGCATGAAATTGATTCCAGAGTTATTAAAGAAAAAAAGAATCAGCTGATTCTAAGGGGGTCAGCTGGGAAGTTTTCTCAGATTTGACTGATAATTAATTTTGTTAAATGCGGAAGGAACCTGATAAAATCCCACATTGGCATCTTTAGAGGGAGTGCTGCTCCATCTGCTCTGGCTGTTGTTCCTGGTTATGAACAGCAGATGTCAGCGTTCTCTGCTTTTTCTGACTGCCTCTCTTCTTCTGCAGAAACTGGTTGCTCAGATGAAGCAGGACCCTCAGGTAAAGTCCAGCTCACCTCGCAGCATCGTGTTTGTTATCAGCAGACTCTGAAGTTTCAGACGTCACTGTTTTTTCACATGAATTTGTTTTTTTGTTAGAATGCAGATCTGAAGAAGCAGCTCCATGAACTTCAAGCAAAGATCACAGCGCTCAGTGAGAAGCAGGTATGTGAACTCACCTTTCTGCTAATGAGCTGATATCTGTGGGCTTGTTTAAAGGATAATTTCTCAGGTCTGTTTTTCGGTCACATCTCCTGCTCAGTATCCTGCCCTAAAGAACCTTTCTTCTGCAAAATTCCTGCTGTAGTTTCAGCAGCCCAGAGAAACATCTGAGACAGAAATATTAACTTTACTGTCATTAAAACAAAGAAACATGAGCTCAAAGCGCTGCAGAGACAACGAAAGAGTTCAGCTGTAAAAAGTGAAACCATTTTAGACCGAAGCACACATGTAAAAACAGGAAAACATCCTTTACTTAAATTTAACCAGATAATAGAAAATAAACTGAAATGAGGTCTTCAGGACTTTTGAGTGCAGTCCCATGCTACCATTTACTTTGCTGCGGAGCGGGGGTCAGCATTGATACTTTTCTTGCACTTCTTTGTGTTTTTCTTTTTGCTGTTTTTTGACTCTGGTTGGTTTTTGCCCCTGTGTAGCTGTTGTTTGCATCTTAGTAGCTATTTTTTTACTCTGTGTTGTTGTTGCTCCTTTTTGGTTGTTTTCTGCCTTGTTGTGGTCATGTTACACCTTTGAGTGGCCATTCATTGCATCTTTGTGGTTGTTGCTTCTTTGTTGCTATTTTCTGCCTTTGGCCGTTTTCTGTCTCTGTGGATGTTTTTGTGGCCGTTTTGTGTTGTTTGGTGTCTGGGAATTATATGAATGCCTGTGATATATGTAGTCCAGTCCTTTGTTAAGATTAGACATGAATAAATGTAACTGTGTGCCTAAGAAAATCTTGCTTTTGCTATCTCATGTCTACAGACTGTTTTGCTGTGAAACTCTTCTGTTGTTGCTCATATTGGTTTTGTTTTTCTTTTGTTTTATGTTATTTTTAAACGCTTTTATTGTGGCTACTATTTTTATCTGTTCCCTGCATATTACTGTATTTGTTGTTCACGTGAAACACTTTGTTCTTGCTGCGTCGAGATAAGTGTAGAATTGGAACAAGATGTTGTTGGATAAGAATTTGTGGGTTTTGGAGGCTTTTCAAAGGTACAAATGTTTGTGCAGAATGTGAATGTGGTTGGGAAGATAGAGTTGGGATTACCTCAGATTATTGTGGAGAAACAGAAAGCTCTGTTTGTATTTGTGCGCGCGGGCGGCTTACATAACAACAAAATACATCAAGTTGGTTTGAGAGAATCGCTGTCTCAGCACCGGATTAGTCTCACACAGAGCTCAGCTCCCACCTGATGATAAGCAGTCACTTTGACTCATTTGGCTGCTTCTTGCTTCCTGCAGTGTTAAAGTTTCTGTGCCTAACGCACAGACTGTGTGAGTGTAAATATGCAGTACAGCGGGAGTGTGAGGGCTGGGCTCAGATTTAGGCAAAGTAAAAGTTCACAGGAAGTTCAAAAAGATGGGAAATTAGGTCATTTTCTCCTCCTCCTCCCGCTTCTTCTTCTTGTAATTAAACTGGTAGCATAACTACATTTTGAAGCAGTTTGCTGGCAGTGAAACTACATTAATATCATCATAGTGATTGCAGCAGTTTTATTTTTAGGCAATTTTTCATGTTGGTGACACTGAAAATACTGCCAGGAAAAAAAGGAAAGGAGTGATATTAGATTTTTTCCACACACTTTTTCTTTTATTCAGATGTTTGTTGGTGTACCAACAAAAAGCATGTGACACGTGACCTTTGTTAAGAGCATGTTCCTCACGGTCACACGCGGACATCATTGTGGCTGAGCAAGACTCGTCGTGGCCGAATTAAACATGTCATGCCAGTAGCTGTTAAACAGGAAGTGTGTGTTTTTGTAGTGAGAGCGAACTGATCCTTTGAAAGCAGAAGTCCTGTGAGATTAAACGTCCCTGTACAGCAGCGGCAGCGGTTATCAGCAGCTGAAGCTGTGCACGTTATTGGCTGCAGGTCAAACTGCTCTCTGAAAGCAGCACCCGCCGCTTTTCTCTCCTCCTCCTCCACCTCCTCCTTCTTTGTGTTTCTCTCCTTTCTCTCTTGCCGGCGTCCTCATTGTGTTTCACTCCATTAAGTTCCTGCTTCTGAGTTGCTGTTGCTTAGCAACAGATGGGCTTCATCCTCGGACGGAGAATTCAGCTGTCTGTGTGCGTGACCTTCCGAGCTCCACCTCTTTTCTTCTTCTGCTTCTTCTTCTTCTTCTTCTTCTTTTTCTGATTCTTTTTGCTTCTACTTATTTCTTCTTTTGCACCTCCTCCTCCTCTTCCTCCTTTTATTGACAGGCTCACAGCACAGCAGCCAGAAATGCTTCTGAGTGCTCATCTGGACAGTTAGTTTGAATCTCAAATGTCACAACCTCATCAAGTCTGCATGTATCGAATCACCAGTCAATAAAAACATCTGTTTTATGACTTTGCCCCAAAATAAAGCTTTATAAAAAAATTTCCCCCCTGAAAGTTGAACTTCTACCACCATAAATTTCAGCCCAAGAGACGTGTCTCTCTCAGTGTTTCATATAATTGTTTTATTGTTTGTTGCACACCTTGTTTTTAGTAAAGCTTTTTTAAAATGGAGTAAAGACCCCAGCTGCTGGAATTCTGTTCACTATGTGGTCTCATCTGCAGAAAAAGGTGGTGGAGCAGCTGAGGAAGGAGCTGCTGGTGAAGCAGGAGCCAGAGGCCAAACTGCAGCTGCAGGTCCAAACTCCTCCAGCAGGAGGCGACATCAAGCCGGCCAACCAGCTGCAGAGCCAGCAGCTACCTGGAGGGCTGCAGCAGGTAGGAAACCTGACACACGGTGTACAGGAGAGTTAGAAAAATGACTTTTTAAAAACCTCCCTCTGAATGTCCCGCGGGTTAAATTCTCCCTCAACAGACACTGACAGTGACGCCGGTCCTCACCACGAAGACGCTGGTGCTGAAAGCTGCCCCCGGCTCCGTCCTGCCACAACGCCCGCCCACTGTGGCTATGGTAACCACAGCTATCACCAAACCCGACTTGCAGAACGCCCCCATCAACCTACAGGTGGCCAGCAAGCTCACCAATCAGAGCTCGGAGCCCGTGCGGCTGGTGTCCAAGAACGCCATGGTGGTAAGTCAACCCGGTTCCCGCTGCTGTGGAGCCTTTCCGAAGAGTTGGTGCTGTGATTTGTTAGTGCTGAGGAGAAACTTTTGGCCGCTGTCTGCTGACCTGCCTCTGGGCGCTTTTACACGACTCTGTTTCTCTGAAACTGCTCGAGCAGGCTGTGGCGGCAGTTGTGGCCTTCTGGTGTCTTCCTCACGGGGGTCCAGTTCACCTCACGGAGATAAATGATCGTGAAAACATCACAAGGCTACTGAGTTTTGGCTTTTTTTTACGGGTGGTTTTCCACTGCAGGAACCTCCTCTGCGCCCGTTTCCGGGTCGCTTTCTGCGCCCGATTCCGCACTTCCTGGGTAGGCCTCAATGCTGATTGGGTAAGCTGAGTGGGAGAAGACGACCACAACGAGGGCCTTTTTTAAAACATGGCAGCCTCACAGAAGTCAGATGAAGGACAGCAGAACAAAATCTCGTTGCTTGGGCCATATTACTCCATGGATGAATTCCCGAGAGGTGTCAGATCAGAGAGGGCCTTAGTGAACATAAAATGATGAATGGGTGAAATCAGTGAAGAGCAGTTAGACTCTGAAGGGGTTACCCTCCTGGGGTCTGGCTTCTTCGGATGGTCGTGATTCTTTGCATGTTTGAAACGTCAGTAAATTATTAAATAAATTATTGTCTTTTGTTTTTAGGATAGGTTATGACACGCCACAGAAGCTAGGGGTTTGCCACCCACCATTATTTAACAAAAACGAGAAGAAACCCTAGGCACTGCACAAACGTGCAGAGAAGCCAGAGGCAACTGCGGCCATCAGAAAGTGCTTAAAATGAAATGAGTTTCAGTCCAAACCCTGCTAGCTGAAGCTACCATTTCAGAAATCCCCACTCCAAAGTTTATGAACTTTAAAAACAAACTTTTTAGTGGGGTACAATCATTTTTGGTGTGATGAATTTGGATGCTGGTCCCTGAAAGGTTCCTTGTTCCTGCGGTGGAAAAGCAGCTACTCTGTGCCAGTTCTCCAGGATTAAGGTGGTCATAATTGTATGAATGTTCAGAACCGGAAGGTTTGTGAGTAACCCTCATTTATAAAAAGGGAAGAGTTGAAGGTCTCAGATTCTTTACTCCGATTATTCTCCCACGCTCTGCGGCGCGTCCTAAACTGAGCGCAGCAGACATGTCGGTCAGATGTCAGCAGCACAGATCCACAATCTGCTGTGGTTTTGTCTCAGGTGCAGGCCACCGCCACCGCCCAGCCAATCAAAGTTCCTCAGTTTGTCCCGCCTCCTAGACTGACGCCTCGACCCACCTTTCAGCCACAGGTGCGTCACTGTGAGACCCGCCTCCAAACCCTAACTCCCCCCAGATCAGTGTGTGTGGCCCAACTGAGGTGACTCGCTCACTCTCCAGCAGAGGGCAGGAGCGCACCGAAGCAAACACTCATGCCTTGCTCCGTGGCACTAAAACATTGTTTGCTGTGTGCTGCCTCTTATTCATCACTTCTCCTCTCGTTGTGCTTCTTTTAATTTCCCAACTGACCTGTGAACAGGTGTTTTTGGAGGTTTCCTGCCTGTGTACGAGTGTCTTTTACCTTTTTTTGGTGAGAGTTTGTTTTCCTGCAGCTTCTTGGTATTTTTGTGTTCCTGGCTGTCGGTGTGTTTTAACCCTTTCAGTGGAGAAATGTTGGTGGTGTTTGTGCTGAGTAACGCCACCGGGAGCTCTGGCCAGAACTTGTTGTTGAGTCATTTTTATTTGAATCAGATAGGTCTGAATTTTAAAGGTGGATAATTGTTTAATGTAATAAAATAATGAACAATAAAACAATGAAATGTTGTGTATTGTTTAGGACAACAGTTACTTTTTTGTTTTTTGAAAATGTTCCTCAAAACTCAACCAAACACTTTTTACCTCCCTGTTCATTTTGGACAGTATTAAGGCTAAAGGATCTCTCTGTGATACTGATACATTTTAAGAGGTGTAGAGTATATAGACAGTATATTTTACATTGTTAGAGTTTAATGTAAAGCATTTCCTCATTGAAGCCCTCCCAGTGTTTATGGCGCTTTATGTTGTCCTGTACATCTGAAGCCTGCCCTCTTTCACACCTTGAAGACCCTCTGCGGCCGTGCTCATCCAAAAATAGGGGTGGGGGAAATAGTATTGCAGTGTTTTGCGTAGCAATATTGGATCAATACAGGGATACAAATATTGATATTTTTTAAAATAAATTAAAATAACCGACTCACGCACCACCATCCCGAGATAACGTTAGCCAAGCAAGCTTGCAACACTTGGCCTGACAAAGCTACCTGCTAATTCAGAGGAAGCTAATGGCTCAGTCACACGAGTGACCATAAACCAGCCGTCTGAATGAGTTATTGTCAGTGGCTGCCAGCTGGTTGTATTCTGGTTATATTCATAATGAGCACAAATGTGATAGTTTAATGCAAATTTCTGTTAAATGTGGACAGACTGATTCCACCTCATGGCAACATTTGTGACAGGTTTTAGTGCCAGTCTTGCTCTGCTTAAAAATCTAATTTTTACAACAAATTGCAGAATATTAAAAATCACAATAATATTGTATCATGAGTGAAGTATTGTGATAGTATCGTGAGGTGTCTGGTGATTCCCCCTCTTGTGAATAATATCTCCAAGTTAGAATACGAACAGTAACTAGAAGTATAATAGTATTACCATTATTACTGTAAGTTTGAAAGTACTGGTTACAGTAATTTGATAATTACTGCTCTGAAACAGATGACAAAGTTTGCTGATTTATGGAATGTTTATACTTAATTTTCTATGGTAATTTGGACCCAAACTAATCCACTAAAACACCAGTAAACAACTAACCACCCAGCACAGGGCCAACTCAGCTGCTTTGATGTTTCACACAATAAAATTCCTGTTTTTGTTAATGGAGTCTGCTGGAGTGTAATGACATCACTTCCTGTCCGATGGTAGTCAAAGGGGTGGAAGTTGTTTTGGTTCTTCAGGGTGTGGGTGTACACACCTGAATGTTGGGGCGGAGCTTCAGTTTGGGACTAGGGGTGGAGCTTCAAAGGGAGACTATTGGTAGCAGAGTTGCAAACACGGGCACCGCTTTACTCAACAATTGCTTTGTGTAATACAATATCAGACTTCACCCATGTAAACAATATTGTCGATCTTTTCTGAAAACGCTCTGACATATAAAAAAAATACACTGATACTGTGACATCAGTTGGCCTCAGTAGTACTCGTAATGGTAAACTTAGACTCAGTCAGGCTGAGGTAGAGCTCCACGGTGGCGTTACCCAGCAGTATCAAGTCATTTTCATTCTGATTTCTGATTGGCTGTGTGTCGTCATCAGGTCCGGCCAAAACTGGCCATGCCTACCAACGTCCCCATCGCCCCGGCCCCTCCCCCACCCATGATGGCAGCCCCCCAGTTGCTGCAGAGGCCCGTCATGTTGGCCACCAAGCTGACGTCCTCCTTGCCCTCAGCAGCGCCCATCCACCAGGTCCGCATCGTCAACGGCCAACCCTGCAGCAAGACCGGCACCGCCCCGCTGACGGGCATCGTCATCACCACGCCGGTCTCCGCTGCGCCTACTCGCCTTGCCAGCCCCGCACAGGTGCCCAACCCCACCCCTGTCCCAACTCAGACTCCGGTCCAGCCAATCCAGATCAGCAGCCTGACGACTGAGCCCAAGGTAAGACTTCTACATTAATACTGCATCGGTACTGCACCGTACAACAAAGCAGTATTACAGGGGTTCACTTAGGAGAAAATATTCTTGGTAATTGTATACGATCATATCATGAGGTTTACACCGGTTTTAAGACCGCTTATAGAATTAAATTTAAGACCTTAGTTTGAAAGCCTTTTTTAAATGTTTTTTTTATTTTGAAATGCTGGTTTTGAAAAGTGCTACAAAAATAAACTTTATTATTATCTAAAAGATAAAGTTGAAGAAAACGGGAGGTGATGAAGGTAAACACATTTTTAAAGGTCACGCTCATGTGTTAATTATATAACTAAGAAAATGAGTTCCTGCTACCCCAATGTGCTGTAAAATGTTCCAACACGGCGAGTATTTTAGAGCCACGGTCAGTGGAAAACAGCTGATTGATATTTAAGATTTCATTTCTTCACGAGTGTTTTGTTGCTTGGACTGAAGTCTGCAGTGACTTATAAAACTTGTGCCTGTAGAGATGAGGAGACCCTGCAGGTACTCGTTGGCCTCTCTGATCACCTGTCAGCTTTCAGATCTGTGCTGCTGCTTAGACAATTCAAATTCTAGTGCTTTAAACCAGCCTAAGAGGCAGCAGCGTGGAGAGGCCTCTCCCGAGCTGAGAGCAGGCTCTTCCGTTATTAATGACCAGCTTTCTGTTAATCAGAGGAAACCTGCCTGCTCTCCTGGTGAAGCATCGTCCACCTCGACACCAGCCCGTTACTGTCTGTACCAACAGGAGTGAGAGGTTGCTGGAAGATCTCCTGTTGTATTCAGAACTTCTTCCTTCACTGTCAGTCATCGTCAGGCTAATCGATATTAGAATAGGTGATTAGTTGAAGCTGTGGGGATTTTGATGGAGAAGTCGGACCTTTTCTGAGACCTTTTCTGAAGGATGATTTAAGATTTTTCCTTGAAGCTGAGCTGCAGCCTTTAAAAGAGAAGACTGACAGCTGTGTGGAGGGCGCTGGGTGACTGTTTTGAGGACTGAGTTGGTTTTATCTGTCAGAACCTCATCGACTTGAATCTGCCTTGGAGTCAGAGATGGCAGAGGTTAAACGCTCCCCTCTGAAGATCTGATGTTTGCACCTGAGGCATTGTTGGTTCTTTGAGGAAATGCTGGAGGCGTCTGAAAGTCTGTTAGTCTCTCAAGTCTTTGAACGATGGCTGTGTGTAGATCCATAAATATAAATGGGACGGGTGGAGGTCCTTCATGCAGTCACAATAATATCCATTCTTTAAAGAGGCTGAAGCATGTTGCAGCTTTTGGTGCTTTGGCTTCGTTTTTGAGCTCCTGTACACTGTTGCTTGCTTCTTTTGTAAATTAAAGACCTTTAAATGAATGTAATCCTGTTTAAAAATATTATCCTGAGTCCGTCACTCGACTCTCTTCAGCTTTACCAAACTCAAACCGGCCTTTATCTTCATCACTGGCTTCCTCTTCTCCCCTCAGCAGACTGTTAAACCAGGAGGAGCAGAGCAGCACGCCGTCATCAGCCTCCCGTCCTCCTCCTCCTCCTCAACTCCTCCTGTGTCTCCACCTCCCAGGCCTCCCAAGAAAGAGGAGAACCCAGAGGTAAGAACCACAGAGGGACACATGGTGTTGGTGGAGGAGAAGAAGATAACACACCTTCGGGGTGAGCTGAGTGGTGGTTCACGATATAGATCTCAGTTTTTCTGCAAAAGCAGCGTGTTCACGAGGTAAACTGTTTCCTCTCAGCTGGGGATGCTTCAGTTTCTTTGCAGTGGCCTTTTCTGAGTGTTAACCTGCATCAGGTGGCAGAAGGCCCCTCCCCCAAGCAGGTGCACAAACTAAAGCCACATACTTTAACACAAATCAGGGAACTTTTTGTTCTGTTGACACACATTTTCATTTTGACAGTAAGTTAGCATCTTCAAAGTCTAGGTATTCTTATTATTGTTATTATTATCTGGTTATTATTATTATTAATACTGTTTAAACTTATAGTTATTATTGTTCATCTTATTCAGACTTCCCTCCAGGCTGCAGGAGAACGTCCACACGTACACAAGTATTTCTTAAAACTGGTATTTTTCCAAGTTTGTTTTGAAAAATATCTACATTCACATGGAACAATGCCAAGCGTTGTCAGGAGCTCGCCCAAGCAAATGGGCTGCGATATAACCATGATGTTGACTAATCAAAAGCCCACAAACAACAATGTAACGCATAGTCTGACATCAGAGGAGGAGACAGA